>JBBDHI010000020.1:14487742-14498016 GCA_037177115.1 Craterocephalus stercusmuscarum
TTACGCATTTTTAATGCTGTTTAAAAAAAGCAGCACTATTAACAACATTATTGATGGAACGTTTTAGTATTAACCAATGAATAAGAATGATGCCTTTACCAAGTCTTTATTCTACAGTAATGTTTCAGAATAACAAAATACTTTTATCAATGACATTTCTTGACTTGTGTCTAGTACATTAACATAAGTGAATGACTATTTCTTGGTATGGAAATTTAAAAGTATTACACATAGATACTACAACATACTTTAACTACAGCTTCTCCTGTAGCTGAACACACTTTTAAGTTCAAATTTGACACAACCTGGTTTCTATTGATTGCAGCGTCAGCATTGACTTCTACAGAATATTGATCAGATACGTTCAAGACATGTTCTTTTCTGTCATAATTTCCTGTTTCCTGTCAGTGATCCTGGGAGGGACAGATTTGTAATATCCATCAAGAGGATTAGTATTATCCAGGGTTTTGAAGATCCAGATCATTTTTAAAATACTGGGCCCCTAAATTTTAATGGATCCCTTTCTGTCTTCCTTTTGTCCACATTTCTCTTTTTTATTGTTTTTCTTTATGTTAATTAACTTGCCTTCTCTATTTCGTTTGTCAGGTGAGTGCGGATTTCATTAAAAGTGGCAAGTTTACCCTGGAGAGGATGGGAGAGACATACAAGGCCAAGGCCCACCTCAAATCTCCATTTGACCCTGAGAATAAACGCGTCAAAGGCATCTATGCCTGAGAAAGTCAGCACATATAAAAACTGAGGGGAAAAGCATCCTGGGTAAAGAAAGATGTGGATTATTAAATTTTTTTACATGCTGGTTAATTTTCAAATACAGTTTTGTTATTCTGGACTATTTGATGGGACTGAAGTGGACGTAATGACGGCTGTGGTCTTTTTAAAATTGAACCTGTTGAAGGAGAACTGAAGTCAAACTACCCATAATTTAGTACAACAGTTTTACTTGAGGTTATTGTCAAGAGATTTAAACAGATCTTATTTATACTAATCAAACTTTTTGTACAACTTGGCACCAATTTTAATATCCTCATTGCTGAATTGATGTTAGTTAATCAAATATTGAAACAATTTTAAGCCACTTCTTACAAAAATGGTAATCTGACCAATCTTTATTCATCTTCTTGTTCATCACAAGCAGTCAAATCTAACTGAGCTTTATCTGCAACTAACCCACATGAGATTTTTTGAAGATGTCAGATTGCTTGTATGATTTTTAGGATTTTACTAAAAGCTGTTGGAAATCTGACAGCCTGTCAACAGATAGTCTCACCCTTTCTAACCCCGAGATTACTGGGCTTTTGGACTGAATTCATGATCGTGGTCATAGGGGGTTGTTTGAGTGTATGCGTATGCGTGTGTGTGTGTGTGTGTGTGAGTGAGAGAGAGAGAGTCTGTTTTTATATGAAGCTCAAACAGTTGTTATATTTGTAACCAAAAATTACATATTTTTACTCAAAGTAAATACTATGGAGATTCACAGGTAGCAGTACTTTGTATCTAATTCAAAGCAATAACTTCATATAATTATTTAGGGCTGAGCAGCAAAACTGTTTTAGCACGTGTCATTTTTTTTACCCTTTTTTTCTTACTCCTACTTTGTAACTGGATGCATATGCTGGATTCGCAACAAGTTTAATGAATTTTTTTTTTTATCCCTTTCAACCCATAATTGAGCTCAACAAAGGTTAATAATGTAATTAGTTTTTCAGATTTTTTTTCCAAGTTAAATGGTCATTTTCCAAATATGACACAGCAAAAGTTAGTAGTAGTACACAGATTGCCGACCTCACTTTGATAAAGTCCCATTATCCCATTATCAGTATGCTGAGGGTTGCTGTAAAAAAAAAAAAAAGCTTTTTCTTGCCTAATAATTGAGGATGTTGTTGCTCTACTGGACACTTTAATTTTGTCCAGTAACACAGTGGGAGGTCTGGAGTTAATGAGATAATGTCAGTGTAGTTAATGTAATCATCCAATCATAGATAAATGTGGCACAGAGGATATTTCCCAAAGTGCTTGTCCGTCACAGCCAATCAGAATTGGCGGACATAAGAATTGGTGCCAACAGACATAAAATTACCCAAAAAATACAATTTTCTTTCTTTTGCTTGATAAAAATATAAGTGTTTACAATAGTTTGATGGGAGGGGTGAATAAACAGTCACTGACATTCACAAATACAGTATGAAGAACTAGTTGACATCAGAACACACACCAGGGTGTAGAAAAGAAACTGGTGTTTGTGTTTATGCTGTTTGCTGCTGCACACTGAACACAGAGTGTTTACTAATATGAAAGGATTAATTGACTGGGGCCCAGAGGCTTTTATTCGTTAAAATGGTGCTTCTCATGAGTGGCTTAGGTTAATAACACAGCGTATGTGGGAAATGTGAAACACACCGATAAAACACTACTATCCATGTACCCTGAGGTTTTTTGTTTATCTCAGCTTGGCTGGTGTAATTTTCCTTCCTTTAATTGTGTAAATGTGAATATTGCAAAAGTCTTGGTGAAAGAAAAAAGCTGGTGAAAAGCGCAAAAGAATTTTTATATCCTCATTTGATCTTTTAAATATGCTTGTCCTGACTTTTTTGTGAAGAAAATAACCATTGGAGGGATGTCATGGCCAGTCATGTTAATGCTAATCCAGATTGTCTTCTGTCTTTTAAGTGTGTTGGCTTATGATTTAACACAACAATCTCAAGAAAACACAAAAACATAGTAAAGAATGTTTTCGTTACATATATGTTTATTATAACTGATACTTGTAAGTACAGTTTGAACACTCACAATGTGCTTTTTTTCTATGTCTATTAAAGGCTGTTTTAAGTTAACAAACATGAGGGGAATAAAGTGAGAACAATACATGGACATCAGTTTTTACTAATGTTTCAAACATTATGAATGAAATGAAACGCGAACAGGACTGCAGCTAAATTTAGAAGCATATAATTACACCCAAAGGCCATTTAGCACCCTACACAAATTTGGGTAAAACCGATGGCAAACTGCAGTAATTCACATCACAGGGGCTTTTTTTAATTTCCAAAGCTTCAATGTCTTCTCCCGGAGCTGGAACCTATCCGTGACTGTACAGGATCAGCTGGAGGGGACCGTACCTCCCTCGCACGGGTAGCGAGGCTTCTGAAGGATAGAGGTTACCACTGGGATGGGCTGATTTTCCCATTCACCCTGGAGAAACAGAAGTCATTTTGGATGTCAGATAAAATATTTCATCACATATTCTTGTTAAATAAGTTAATGCAGATCTACTCATAAGAATGCACACCTTTAGTATTATATCTAAACACAAAAACACACAACTTGTGGTCTGAGTATAAATGAAGATATAGGAGAGTTTTAAGAGTGAAGAAGATGGAAAAATAATAATAATAAAGTCCAATTAAAGTGTTTGTATAGAAAAAGAAAAGTGAAGATTTATGCCAGTTTCTTTTTTAATGGAACTTATCAGTTAATCAATCAGTCAGGTAACAAGAATATTTACATGCTTAGAGTTTAAGCTCTCCAGATCACTATTGGAATTACTTTGATTTCTTTTGTTTCCCTGTAATGTCGTAAGGCTGTTCCCAAGCTTATTTTCTGTGCATCATTATGACCTGGAGTTGTGTATTTTGTTGTGTGAAAAACTGCTTAATTAGTGATTTGGCAGGACAGTGTGTGGAAGCGCGAGTGCATGTGTGTGTGTGATGACTGCAGGGCTCACAGGAAAGAGGCGTGCAGTCGACTGATTGCAGTGCATGAAGATGGGAGCTGTGTTATAAAGAGAATCCAGAACTTCCCCAGTGAAGTCATCCCAGTGCAGCTGAGTGTACTGCTCCGTCACACTGACTTCACCACACACACACTGGTCATTCCCATGAAATCTGAAAGGGGAAGATTGAAGGAAAGTCAATAAAAGGAGGCAGAGTGAGACTGAGGAAGAGTTTGAAATATAATGACTATTAGAAGCTGGTCTTGCTCTAAAAGGACAAGGCATTTCAAAAGTAAGGGAAGCAATTATCGCTCTTCTCCCCTGAAGCGTGGGACAAAGCGAAAACCGATGGCTGCAGTAAAAAAAATAAAACACTTTTTCAATTGCCTGTTAATGAAGTTAAAGTATTTCTGCAGGTATCCTGGGTCGACGTGGCTTTTGCAGAGCTCCAGCTGAGTACGAGGGTAGTAGTGAATGTAGTTAACACACATTTCTTCCATAATGCCAAAACCTCCCTGAGATGACAAAAGACAAGAAATATAGTGAATGTGATGGAGATTAAAGAAATTCCTGACATTCATATGGACTGTGACAAATAAACAGTAAGTGGCCAATTAATTATATATTCATTGAAACTAACATTCAGAACCAATAATCAATGTAATTATTTCAATTATTTATCTTAAATATATTTTTAAATGTTCATTAAATGAGCATCTACGGTATAGTTAAACTTTGTGTGCTTAATTTCACTTGTTTTAAAAATCAGTATCTGCTCTTCCATGTTGAAAATATTTGTCTAAAAACTTTTAGGTAGCTATCAGGGCAAAAAATTAAACAATAATAATATGCCAATTAGTTCCAATCAAGGTTACATGTTGAGTTAATAGTGGTATTGATATGAGTTTGAGTTGCCCAGCCCTGCTGCTCACCACTGTAGGCTTAGTCCTGTTCTCAGTGTTGTAAGTACACTTTGTAATGAGGGCATCTCCCTGCAGGATCAAGCAAAAATACAGCAGTCAATTATGATTTACTTTAAAGCAAAGAACAATTACAATCATTTAAGCATATATAAGGTGCATGGCAAGTTTGTTTTTAGAACACATTTTATATGAAGGTAACCCAATGTGCTGTACATGATCGCAAGAAACACAAGAGAATACACACAGAGAGCTACATACTGATGTCAAAGGGAAATACGGCATCATCACCATCTCTGTCAATGTATATATGCTGGGAATTTGTTATGTAAAAGTACCATTAGGTATAAGTGACCATTCGGCTGTCAAAAACAATGTTGTTCCAGAGAATTTCCCATTTCAGTCTGTTCCTATTTATGTTAAATTTAAACATCTCATACAAGCAACAGGTATTCTAATTTGAAACTCTCAATGCAAAGGCGAAGAAAATAGATCTGGGGCACTACTGCTCTGAGGCATTCAGCTGAGCTTGCAGAATAATAATCCCATTCTTGTCTGAGTAGAATAAACATTTGTCAGAATAAACATTTGTCTTTTGGTAATTTCATTTGGAAACGCCGAAATCAGTTTTATACTTACAGGTAAAACATTCACCATTGTCCTTAGAACTCGAATTGTCTATCAAATAAAAGAGAGAAAAGAAATAAATGCAACACAGTGAAGGGAAAATCCACACAAACATGTCTGAGAGGCTGTATTTTTACTGTGTATGCAGGTGAGATTAGACGAAAAAAGTACTGATTTGATTTGATTTTGTGCTGTTTTATAATAGGATTCATGTCTTGTACATCCAAGATCTTAATTTTAGCAACTGCAAATTACATTTACTTCAAACATAGCAAGAAAATCTCCTGTCGTGGTTTTGTGAATCATGCACTGAAAGGCCTGCTACTGTAGGTTTTTGACAAATGTTTTGGCAAAGACCTTGCATGGCTTATGAGGCTGTAAAGTTGATCAACACCACTCAGGTGCTCTCAGACTAGTCTGGCATCCACA
This sequence comes from Craterocephalus stercusmuscarum, assembly GCA_037177115.1. Lineage (NCBI taxonomy): Eukaryota > Metazoa > Chordata > Actinopteri > Atheriniformes > Atherinidae > Craterocephalus > Craterocephalus stercusmuscarum. The sequence goes on from JBBDHI010000020.1 coordinate 14,493,449, forward strand.
GCAGGTGGAAACTGTCTAACAGATGTTGTCCTCTGCAGCGAGCTCGCCTCTGGATGTTGTGCATAAATAAAGTAGAACAGATGTTGACCGCAGTCTCTAAATGTGTTAATGTTGTTGTTTGTCAGTTTAAATGTGGCGCTAACAGACATTATCTTGTGTTCCTGGCACCTGAAATCCCAGCATGCTGTGAGGCATGATGAAGACAAGCAACACATGACCTCTACTCTGTTTATTGCTATTAATGGCGGCCTTAAACTTTTTGTAAGGGGATACTGATGAGTTAGAAAAATGGAGATGTTAACTTTTTCTTTAATCCAAATCACCTCATGATTTAATAACAAAACTGGCCAACTAAGTTTTGATTGAATATAATATAATCTACCAAAGTTACTTTGTATTAAAGAAAATCATCTGGAGATATATTTTGTTTTCCTTCTGTCAGCAAACACAACAGCAAAAAGCAATTATTTAATCTTTAAATCATTATAAAACTCTTGCATGCACATTGATCACATTGATCCACTACTGAAAGCTGTCTGCAAATATTACACGGCACTTTTACTGCAGCATCCAACTAGCTTTAGTAATCTAAATCTTTTTTTTTTCCCTTTGGAATATATTTGCAAGTGAACAAAATCTGTTGCCCATCCATAGCTTTTTTCTGCAACATGTACACCTTTAACCATCGAGTGTTTGCATAAAATCTTTCTGGCTTGTGTTACTGAAAAATGAACAACCAAATCTAAGTAGACTTTGCTGTATTAAAATGGAAGGTATATCATTAAAAAGATGCTGAAAAAGCAGCTAGAAATAACCAGCAGCTGTTGGAGCTGTTTTGGGGAATAATGAAGATGACCAAACTTGACACGGTGGACTTGCTTTCATCTGATCTAAGATCAAACATGTCATAAAAATGTGCATTGTTTTAGCACCTTGCGTTAGGGAAAGTGAGCCCTGCTGTGTCTGACCTGGTAGTGTGTACTGAAGTGCTGGTCTTCTTGTACCACCTCTAGCTCCTTGCCTCCTCTCACCAAAACCGTCCTCACCCCACGGCCTGCCAGGTGAGTGTGCAGCTGGGATGCAAAAATAAAGATTCCTCTCGGAGGCAAAGCCTGGACGGAGAAACAGGCCAGAATAAATGATCAAATGACAAAGCCCATTGCTGAATTATTTACCAACCTTCTTTATATCTAAAGTAGTTTAGTTTTTGAACACATACAGTCTGTGTACACTTGGATGTGCAGTAGCCACTGAGGTAGAAGGTATGTTGTTTGGGTGGGATGGCCATGACAGGAGTGTAAACGAGACCCAGCTCCATGATCCCTGCATCATAGCGCCTCAGGCTGGGAGTGTAATGCAGTCGTATCCCTGATGAGTCACGCCTGCCTGCATGAGGAATACTCAGACATCACTATGTCCCATATATTTGAAGTTTACTGTTTGCTTGTGTCATCTTAAAATAACAAAAAACAAGATTGATGAAGCAGTTTTATATTTATAAAAAGAAATTTATAATATGAATATTCCATTTCATTATCAAGTCAAATGAGTGTACATGGGAAAATGTGTGTAATCCCCATCTTTAGTTACTTCTTGTCACAAATTTTTTGCATAAAAAGCAACAAAACTACCTCTTTACTATTTTAGATTGAGGGAGTTTGAATCATTTGCACTGATACGATGAGCCTGAGGCTCCTAGAAAGAGATGAAGAGAATCCTGCAGCTCGTGCTAGCATGTGGTAAAAATGTATGTCGGATTTAAGTATTTATGTATGTGTACCAGATATGAGGAGTGGGTTGTGGTAATGGACTTCCAGACGGAGGAACCTTGAAGAACCTGGTCCACCCATAGCCAGCCCTGCATCTGGGGGATAGTAAAAAGCCTGCAAGCACACATACCCACACATACAGTATGCACACATTCAGGGACAAGAAAGATCCATTACTCCTGACTCATGTGCAGCCGTCCATTTACATAATCTGAGCAGCATCCCAAAATTAAGTACAGAATTTTTACAATATGCACAACCTTATATTTAGAGTTTTATTAACAACAGAGGTACAGTAGTAGGGAAGTGAGGAGGATTTTAGTATGTAGACAATTTGTGGGATCTTGAAGGTCTAAAGGAACAAAAACTACACCCTAAATAGTACAGTCCTGTGTATGTATATGAAGTTATTTAAATAATTTAGCCCCTCTGGATTCAGTAAAACTTTAAGTTTATCTTCACCCTCATTTCTAGGAATCTGTTCCCTCAAGGTGAGATCAACAGCCACAAAAACAGGAGGGAAACCTTCACACTTACATTATGCTAAGCAACCCACAGAAAACAGTTGTGGGTCTCAAAATGTTCTGAGCTCTACATTCATTGATTAGATGGCTGTTTTCTGTAGAATTTCTGTGTATCTGCATACTGTACCATTTAGAACGGTTAGAGATCATGTTTAGGGCACATAGGCTGCTGCATACAACTCTTAATGGATTTTTTTTTCAGTTAAATATTTTTTGTGTCATAAAAGTGAAAACCTCTGAGACTTTTACACTCACACACAAACACCTCTTGCTGCCACAATTTGCATTCTCACAGTGTCAGAGATTATTGTTTCTCCTCTCTTTCAAACTGTCTCAACCCTATTTCCCTCTTTCCTTCATTTTGTGTTTTTCCTTCTGATAAAGTGCCGAGAAGAATAAAACAACACCATTAGAAGGTGATGAAAGAGGCCTGAATATTTCCCACCTAATCTTGTCTTCACAGCTCACAGAAAGCATCCTGCTTGTTTTTGTTCAGCTGGGAGATAATCCAATCAGAGAGGGGCCTGGCGTACGTTTGATACAGTGGGGAGCAGTGCATCGAAATACAGCGACAGCTACAACGCTCCCTGTCTTCTTCACTTTATGCGGATAGCAGGCTGCTTTCTTGCTTCGTCACTGTTATGTCACCTATTGGTTTGTGAACTACCATTTTGCAGCCTTGACTTTGTCATTTGAGTCTTGGCATTAAAAATAGGTAGAAAGTACTAACCTTTCAGTAAAAAGGTAAGTAAGTAAAAAAGCTACACTTCTCAATTACAATGCAGGTAATGATTTTATACGGCATGAAAAATATTTATGTGACTTTCTGTTTAATAGTTAAAGTCAATGTAGGGCAGAATTCTGATTTCCATGAAAAGCATCTACGGGAATATGTGGTTGAAGTTAAAGCTGTCAACCTTTTATGTATTTTTTTTGTGGGAATATGTTTGTTTCCATGCATGCAAGTTTATGATTATTTATGTGCATGTGTTTGTGTCCCACACATAGACTGTCTCTAAATAGACATGCAGTGTGTGGGATAATCTTTACAACATTTTAAAGCATACAGTCCTGGGCTTGGATTGTACTTGCGTGGGAGCTTTTGTTTATCTCTTAAAATAAATGCAAGGACTGGACCAAAATCAAGCGTTATCACAATTAGGTATTTTTCAATTACCATGGGTTGTTGTTTTATTCCTCAGGCACCTCTGCTCCTCTGTTTCCAAAAGGCAGTTTTATTCTAAAGACTTTTAAGATGTCCATTAACAGCTGAATGTTTTAGTTTTTTGTAAGGTACGCTTTTGTTTAAGAATGCTGTTAGTATAAATCCCTCTCTCACATGTGTTTCCCGTCATACCTCAGCACCCATAGCCCACGCAGCTAGCACGTGGCGGCAGAAGTTTAGCTTTCCCGGCTTCATCTTCTCATCACAGGGGCCGCTATACTGTGGAACATCGCCCATGTCCGGCGAACATTCAAACACTTCAATGTGATGCACGATGGCCTCATTGCCTGGAGTTATGACTGACTCATACTGGAGGAGACAAACAGAGACTACAAAGGTTAATGGTGAAACACGCAAGAGGAGGAGCTGGAAAAATAAAGGGTAAAATGACTGCTTATCTGCTTTCATACCATGACAATGTGGTTTTTGGGCAGATTCTCGGGCAGCTTGTGGATAAAGCACCAGTAGGTGGTCTCTTGGGTTGGTATAATGACATTTGGCGCAACAACATCGAGGGTCTCAACATCTGGAGGCAGGATGGGTGCTGGGGTATCGGGACGCAGCATTAGCACTCTCTGTACCCCCGTGTGGATCCTGGACAGGTTTAGCTCTTCCAGAGAGGCGAGTGGGTAATTCAAGAAGCCATAGATAATGTGCACCGTTCCTTCCTGACCAATCAGAAAAAGAGATTTACAGTACCGGTTACACAGCATAACATGAGCCCACTAACAGCCTCTATTAATAATAAGCTGATTTTTATCTTTTATGAGGCAAATGAGTAAGCTTTTTATCACGTTGCCATAGTGATGATTACTGATTTTTTTTGTCTGGAACTTAGATTTATTACAGTACCATGGAAACTGTAATTCTTATAATAAATGCTTTAGAGAAAAATGTGCTGATAATTCATGAGCAGTATGTAATTCTTTTTTATTTCTTCAAAATATAGCAATAAAAATGTGGTGAAAATGCCATCAATACACACTGCGTTATTTATATAACTTACAGTGCCTTGCAAAAGTATTCACCCCACTTGGCCTTTTACAGATC
>JBBDHI010000020.1:14520851-14534163 GCA_037177115.1 Craterocephalus stercusmuscarum
ACCGTCATGGGTAAACATCTGCCAGATCGTTAATGAAATGAAATGAAATAAAAAAGAAAAATACTTTATTGATCCCAAATTCAATACTGTAGTGCTCTTGCTCTTCAGGCTGCTGGAAGGAATGATCTTCAGTGATAGGGCTTTAGGGCCGATGCAAGCAGTTCCATGTCTCTTGTGCAGATCGTCTTATTAACAGTGACATGTCCAGGATGACACCAACACTGGTTAACCAGCACTGCAATTTGACCTCTCTTTAGCTCCCCGCTGAGTTGTTTATTGCAGTCTGCATGGACCGTCTTGAAGCCGTGTACAGACGCATTACAGTCTGGGATGTGTTCATGCAGCCATGTCTCCTGAAGCACATAATACTGCACTCTCTGTATTCTTGCTGAGACCTGGTTAGCACCTGGAGTTCGTCCATTATGTTAGCTAGCGATCTCAAGTTCCCCATCACAACAGTTGGATGAAATGGTTTAAATCTCCACAGTTTTTCTCTCTGCTGCACTCCTGCCCTGCATCCTCTTATTTTTGTTTTCAACTCCTTTGGGATTTGAAGTATTATTTCACTGATAACCTTGAGTTTCGCGAGCATTATCAGTTGATCCCGGTGGTAAACAAATATAACAAAATATAAATGTGTGTGTGTGTGTGTATATGTATGTATACACATTTCGTTCTATTTGTTCTTTTTGGATGTGTCCATATCACAGATGGATTTGATCTTTAAAACATGCCTATACTGCAGTGCTGTGGTTGATGATAATGTCTTTCACTGCTGACTCATAACTTAGCAACGAGCTTGCTAGCCTTTTTTAGGTTTCAAGCAGTTATTCACAAGGCTTTATATTGGGATACTTTTAAACTTATACTTTGTGAATATAACGAAAGAATAAGGTCCCAGCCTACATTTGTCATGTTCTAGATGTATTAGACATTTTGATAGAGCTAGATATTTAGCATACAGTACCTGGGAGTGTGTCTCTTCACAAACGTGTGGTTATTACGATGCAATGGTGCAATCATTTCTTCAATTATCATACTTACCATTCTTGAGGCAAAAGGGCAATGTTTTTTTTTTAGGAAAAAGAAAAGCACAAGTACTGGATGAAATCGTGATGAAGATTAACTCAAGGTTGAGGTTCAGCGTATCCATTCATCTTTGTGTGACCTCTGATCTCAGGCCAGAGTTTGCACATTACTCTCCAGCTGCTACTTCCCAGCCAGCATGTCCATGTGGGGCCCACAAGGGTTAAATTTGGGCTATGTGGGTCCTGAGTGGCTTTGGGCCTGAACTGGCTGAATGTTGCAGGTCCCATGTGGTGTCAATTACATGGGCCCCACACGGGTTCTCATCAAGCTGGACCACAGCTGAAACCCAGTCAGAACCAACTTGAAACCCATATGGGAAAACACAGGTGAGACCAAACTGTAGACAAATCCACCTGGGACCCAGATTTAATGGGAGCTACATGGACATACTGGCTGGATTGACTCTGGAATAGTTCTTGCTGAGTGGTTTGATACATACTATGATTGTTTACTTGATACCTTTTAAGTTAGTTTGCTTTTCTGTTTGATCGTGAATTGTGTTGTTCGCATCATTCATCTCGTCTCTTCCCTTTGTCTGATATCCCATTTACTTCAACTTTCATGATGAAATGGTCTCCCGATGCACTTAAGTAAGGCAGTAATGCATTTTTATTGTGGTTCTGAAAAGATTAATAAGACCAACATTGAGTGGCTAGATATATCAACGCTACTGCGAACACTGTTGATGACATATCAACCAAGTTATGTCAGGGTCGATCTCCACCCCCACCCCAGTGCTATAACTATGGAGATGTCATGTAGGTGTTTAAATTACTATTTCATACCGTATCTAGACATCTAACATTCAGTCAGCTAATACTGTATTCATGCAGCAAACTATCTCTTTTCACTGTCATTAGATCACAAGCATGCAAGATTTTAAGGCACAAGATTTGCCCCTACTCTGTCATTGCTTGTTCTCTATTTGTAAGCCACTCTCATTCTTCTTTGTCCTCATCCTGTCTTTATTCTCACCGTCTCTCAACCACTATGCTTCATTTCCATGCAACCTCTGTCTCGGTTTCATCTCTCCCCGTCTATGATCATTCATCTCTCTCACCATTTGCCTCTTTGCTATCCTGTCATGCCTGCATCTCATCTTTATTGCCATCCTGCCGCTGATCGCTGATTTTCCCCTCCCTCGCAGACTGTGTTCCACTCTGAGATCCAGTCTATATTATGAACAGCACTTTTAGGATGATTCTATTACGTGCTTCCTAGCTGCTGGATGATTCAATAAGCGCTGCTGAGATGACAACCAGTTATAAACTACTTAATGAAGCCACTGTACTGATGAAGTGGGCGCCGTTTCCTCCTTCATTTCTTCTTTTGCTCATCCATTGCCCTTTTCCTAACACTCTCTCTGTTCCTTTCCTCCCTTCCCTTCCTTCCCTTCTCTTGTTCCTTGTAGGGTGTTGATGGAGAGCCATTCGAATGACAGCCGGGACAGTGGTCATCACGGGTGGAATTCTTGCTACAGTTATATTACTCCTTATCATTGCAGTACTGTGCTACTGTAGGTTACAGGTGAGTTTGCACCCAGCTTTTTGGTGATGGATAGTTTAAGGGCTGTGTCCAAATCTTTCAAAGTGCAAAGCTGCACTCTGTCAAGCTGTGCAATCCTCTCAATCCTCCAAATACAGATACAGCTCTACTCAAACACAATGAATGAAAAAAGCAGTGGATTCATGCTGATTGGAAAATGAAGATTTCTTAAGAGCTCTGCAAATGCTGATTGACAATAACATCTCCAATGTGATCCAGCACGCTCCAGAAACTAGTGTCCATTGAAATTAATGCCTCTGGAATAGAAGTTAGTAACATAACAACTCCATGCATATTTTATGCTTGTATAAAATGTGAGGCATTGAATATCTTACTAACAAAATATTGGCAAACCAACAATATTAATTTGATAATAAACACTGCACTTATAGCAGAGGCTAATGGTAGCTTAAAGGTATTAGCTCTGCTGTTATTCAGCTATAAATCAAAGCATTTGAATTTGAACTGATGCTAATCAAGCTAGCCACAGTTTCTGGGAACTCCAAAAACCCTACAATCAATTTTTGCTGGGACTAAATCACATCTCAATCCTTAGCTATTTTATATGTTTTGCTAAAAATATGCAAATATGAAGCTCTGGTGGAGGTCACAGGTATTTGGCAAAAAATATTCTGTGGGACTGAGCTTACCATTCAAAGTAGCTTCCACTAATACAGTATGGCTAAAACAGGTCAGATAATCGATGTAAAAATTAGACAAAGCACACAAACAGGCTGTGATGTGGCCATATATTGCATACTGCATATACTGCTTAATCTCTTTGTTTGATAAAGCACACATGCACGCACATGTGAGGCTGATCAAAAAGCTTCAACAATCAGATTTCCCTTTTTATAACAGCTCTTTAGCCTTTGAATCTTTCAAGTTGGAACCCATTATCTAGTCTTTAGCGTAACTCATCCTTCATCCATGCACCCAGTGGCTGTGTTATACTTATTTTCAATTTCCTAGTGAGGAAGTCACAGAGCTACTATTCAAAAAGTCATTATGCTTTCCATTTTTGTCAGGGTCCATGCTAAGGAAACTGGCCTTGGCCAAGTGTTCTGTACAATGTGGGTAGAAACTGTAAGTGAAAATTACATGGGGTGAAATCGATTGCTTGTGTTTCATGCTTGGCAACCTCCGGTTAGTTTACACTAATAGCACCACAGGGGAGTATTTTCTGCAGTTTGTGGATTACTTTAATAGAATGTGAGGTTGTTTCTGTTTCACATGTCCCCCAGTAATAATTTCCCTGTTTGCCCTTGCTGCAGGGCATTACTGACTAACTTTGGCACAGATATCTGAAACTATTTCTCAACTTCACCTACAGCCCAAATGTTTAAGTCAGTTTTTCGAAAGAGCATTTCAAAATCATTGGTGAATTTTTTACTTTTTGGAAGTACAGATGAAAACATGAATACATTTTTTTGGCATCTCTGCATTAGATCCATTGTATGGCTAACATCAGCAGACAGTGAGCATAGAGTAAACACTGGAAACAGCTTTAAAGAAAGCCAATATCTGTCAATTACTGTAGAGATCAGTTAGACTTCAATTGTCAACTAAATGTATCTTGTTTTTTAATCTGTCCAAATAAATTAAGTGCAAAAACAATGATTCACTTCAAGGGATAATTTTATGCTACCAGTTGAACAAATAGTATGATACTGTGTCATTGATGAAGAGAGGGACAGACAATGTCAACACAGAGACATTTTAAGCTACAGTAGCATATATATCCACTGACCTCAGCTGTCAGTCTGTTTCCTCTTGGCTACTTGAATTTTATGTTTTTTAAAATGTTTAATTTTTATTCAAACTTCTAACCCTATGTTGCCCTTATTTTCTGTAGTTATACAGATTACATTGGTAAAAAAAATCTTTATTGTTACCTGAAAATGAACAATAGAAATCATTACAAATTTGCAGTGTTTTGCTCCAAAGCTAATATGATCTTAACAGTTTTACATTGCAGGCATTTTAACACTTTCATAGCAGAAACACACTGAGGTAAAGCGAGGGGTAAATGATTATCCTTACTATCCTTTTCAATTTTAAACAAGTTATAGCAGTTGCTTAAAAAGTATTCAGGCTTCCTAATTTTTGCACATTTAAATGAATCAGTAGTCAGTCACTAACATTGTGCTGCAGGTTTTCTTCTAGGGTCTCTCTCTGGCAGTTATGGCCTTTATTTTCTCTTTACCCTTGCTGTGAGGGACACTCATAGCCCTAATCATGATTCACCTCATGGATAGGAAGGGAGTCTTAATAGTTTTTCTTTAGAAATTAGCCTCTGATGTCCTAAGACGTCATCTTTTTCCTTGCATTCGTAGTGTTATTTGGCTTATTGCAAACAGACTGATAAAGTTACTCATCCATAAAAGCCTGATTGATGAAATTCAGTTGCCGTACCTGCATGTTTTTCATGATGGTCTTTTGTGACTATGAGAAACTGTTGAATTCTGGGTCAGTTCTCTGACAATAGCCCCTCATGCTCGGTTACTCACTGCACAGATGAGGCAGCTATGACTCAGGAGGTTGAGTGATCATTAGAGATTTGATCTTTACCTTCCACAGGCTACATGTCACTGTCCTCTTGGAACATATTGACCCCACATTGCCCCTGTTACTTGCAGCAGTGTGTGTATGATGTGGATATTTACTTAATATGTGGACTGCTATTTTAAATGCTCAAGTTTGATGTCTGTCTCTAAGTGAGTCTGTCAGCTCAGTGTTTGGTTCAAAGGAAGAATCCAAAAAGGAACCAGAGATAATTTTCCAGTTCAAATGAGGAATTAACTAACTTGTCACTCAAATCAGCTATTTTCATAAATGCAGTTAGTTTTAATTCAATCAGATGAGTCATATTAAGATTTGCCTCCTACAGTTGCCACATAAGAATGAGTTAGCCAAAACCATATTTTGTACCAGATGGTCAGTTACCATATGTGGTTGTTTTTTTCCCGTTCCATCAAAATGGATGGATTTGTTCCGACAATTCACCTGGAGTGTGACATGGCCCAATTTCTAAGCGATGGGATTCACTTTTGATGTGTAGTTGTAAGTTTGTTTGTTTTTTTTCCTCAAAAATTAGATCAGTTCTCCCAAGGAAGTCTATATCTTTGCCCAATCATCATACACTGTAAGTCTTTGGATTTATTAAAATTCTGCTATAAAAACTTAACTTTATCATGAGATACAGAAAAGACAGTTCCAATTTCTATTTTATTGACTTAGCATATATTTAACAAGATTTTCTGTCTTTTTTTTATTAAAATGGGGAAACACGGAGAAGAGGGTGAAGACCAGAACATTTAAAGGACATAAACTGACTTTATGCCACATACTTGGACATTAAAGAAGTATCTTTACATTTCAAGGAGTTGTTTGGTTTGACATTAATATGTGATAGTTGGGATGTTATAATTGTTGCACTGATATTCAATCAAACCTGTCATCCGATATGCAGGAAAAAGGTTTAACTGAAATAATATGCAGTAATACTATGCAAAAGTTCTAAACTGGACCTGACATATCGACTGACTTATGCATTAGTCTTCGAGAAAAATACTGATCTTTTAATGTCTCACTTGGATGACAGATTATGTAAAACTCTTGGGGTGAAAGTGCTCCATGAGTGCAGTCATTTACCAAAATTTGTGGAAAATAAGGATGGATACCATGACTAGAGAGGAAATTAGAAGATGTGGTCTGCCATAGTGGTGCTCAGGATTTAATGATTTGCAGCTAAAATAAATATAATACCAAAATGATGGCTTAATTTTTAATGGCAACATGCCAGGATTGAATATTAAAGATTTAATTTTTTCTAGGTCAGATACAGCAATCACAAATGTTGTACTGAAAAATAGAGGCTGAGGTCAAACACTGTTAGGATATAGCTCAGGATGAAACTGTTGCCATATAATTTGCAGAAATATGAGCCCAAAGATCATAAAATAATGCATTAAAATATTGCACTGTACTTCTTTTGCTCATTTTATCTTCTCTTCCACCGCAGTACTATTGCTGTAAGAAGGAAGAGTCGGAGTCGGAGGAGGAGGAGCCAGACTTCGCCGTGACATCTCGCCTCCCGCCAGTTCACTCCAATCACAACATTGTGGCGGCAACAGCCGCCGCCTCCTCCATCCCAAATGGCCCTGCCCTTTTCTCCACCCCCCCGCTGGCTAGAAAACTGACACGCTCACAGACCTTCTGTCCATCTTGTACACACTATGAGCTGCCTTTCTACCTTCAGCCTCCTCAGCCGCAGATCCACCACCAGCCAGATGGGTTGAGGAACGGAGGTGACCGGATCAGCTATCGCAGCGTCCAGCAGCAGGATCTGGACCTGCCAGTGCCTGTAAACATTTCAAACTATCGTAAACCAAACCTTGCCCGGTCAGTTACCATGAGGGACATGTTTACACGCAGCTGTAGCATCAGCACCGATGTATAGGTGGATGAAGTTTTGGGCCTAATGTGAATTCATGCTTCAGTGAATTGGGCCAGCCTAGTATCGTCTGCGCCTGAGTCAGGCTGTGTTTCTGTCTGTTAAGCAGTTTAGTCTTGTCTACGGTCTCAGTCTACTAGTCACCACTTGCAGAATGGAGGACTCTCAGGACAGTTTTTTAAAAGGTACTACGCTCAGGTCCATGATCTGACACTTGGGCCAATAAAGTGTACTCAAAAATGTTTTAAATGACAAATTATTAAGAATATACTCTGAGTTTCTTTTGTTTTCAATTGCTATTTTTAACAGAGCAAGTTCAATTTGATCTGTGGTTTAAAGTCTGTGTATTCCTGCTTCCTGCACCCTTCTTAGCCTGACCTGGAACCTGGCAGATTGCTGCCATGTCAAAATTGTATAATCGGGAGAGATCTTCTTACTTACATGGCTGGAAGGTGTGAAGTTTTCCCCTGTATTATGATGAGAGGATCTGCTTTTTCCTCCACCAACAAATTAAAGGCCGAATAAAGATTATGAAATATCACTCATGAGGAGTGCACAGGGGGAGAAGGGGTGTCGGGTTTTAGCTGCCACCCGCTGACATTATGATAGTTTTAACTTAGGCCATAACATTTCAAGACATAAAGGGCTCAGAGAAGATGAAAATTCCTGCTTTCTTTCCTCATCCTTTCATAGACATGTCCGGTTGAAGAGGAAACTAGTCATTCTGAGCTTTTGCAGGCAACACACAGTGTACATAACACAGTTTTTATACTGTCTTCTACACTGAGAAAGAGAAGAACCTTTGTGTTCCTGCAGGCTGGGATGGACTAGGTACCAAAGGAGGCCATGTTCTTACATTTATGTGCATAAAATGTATGGGTTTACTGGCATGCATGTGTGTACGGGTGTGTATTGTGATCAAATGTTATACAAAATTTTGTTTTTAATAGAATTGAACACAATCTGTCATCCTAACATTTTACCCAGATGAGAAGTGGGTCGCAATAACATTTTGAATATTTCGTGTCAAAGGTAAAGAGACTAGTTTATTCTGCCATGTGCAACTTTTCCATAAATTCCAGATGAGGGGAAGAATGACCCAAGCAGATTATATGACAAACACTATTTAGGACATTTTTATTTTATTTTACTGGAGTTAAGCTATAGGTACTGTCAAAGAAGTGAAAAGCTTTCAGGATGTCATTTTCAACTTTCAGTGTGATCTCTGTTGCAGTTGTTCACTGAAGTTTACGGACTTTTTACTTCAGTCTTTGTGTTGTACCTGATTTTTAGATTCTTGAGCAAAGGTTCGCCCTTATTGGCACATGTATAAATATTTAACAGGCCATAACATATGCTTCAGTCTCTTTCCTCTCCCTCGACTCGTTGGACTGAGGAAAATGTGCTCTTGCTCTGAGGTACAGTACTCAGTGAGATCCTGCTTGGGATAGTTTTGATTTTCTGCGCTTGGCTGACCGGCCTGGCTGGAGGGCTGATATTCTGACCAAGAGGCAGCAGCGGCTGAATTTTATGGGCTGAAGACACATTGTTAATGACTGAAAATATTTACTGCTTGATTTCAAAAGAGAGGAGGCTGATGAATGTGAAGTGTAAGCTGACTAGATTTTCCTTAGACTCCCACAACCGCCCCCCTCCCTACTTCTTCTCAAATAGACAGTAGATGCTGTTCTACCCTCTTCTCTCTATTTTGGTCTCTCTGTTGATTTCCATGCACATTATTTACTCAAGGGTGTAACAGTACATAATTTTGTCTTAGGTTTTGACTCTTACAACATGTGCACACACAAAGCTACAACACACTTGCCATTTGTCACAGTCATGATGTATTTCAGAGCCAATTATTATAATAATGACAATACCCACAGCAACTGGTGCCGAACTCAAACCTACTCTTAAAAAAAGTCTGAGATATGAAAGAAGCCCTTTTAAAGTTCGAAAAGTGAAACCAGCAAAAATATCCCAAGGTCTATAACTCTAACTGGTCCCACAAAGACAGCCATAAGTTACAAGTCCACGCACAACACAGTAATTCCCAGTGTTCATATCTCTTAAAGTAAAACTATCAGACAGTTGCACAGGAAATGTAGTGCCATAAAGAATTACAATAAATTATTATTATTATTATTATTATTATTATTATTATTATTATTATTATTATTATTGTTACAAATGTATATTCAAATGTATTGTTGCTTTTATGTTTAAGTATATAAATTATTTATTTTCTTTTATGGTCCAGTTTTTCTTTAGCTTAGTTTCATTTTTCAGACTCGGTACAATACGCCAATCCTGTTTCTTTCCTTGTTTCTAATATATAACTGACAGACACATTGTTGCTAATAAAATGGTGTTAAAACCCCTCTGATCTCTGTTGTTAATGTGGAGTCAACCTTTTTCAACTTTTCTTAGTTGATCAATGCAACTACTGTAGAATAAATGTGCAAGTGTGAATCCAAGGGTTTTGCTTGCTGATATGTGCTGAATTTAGCTGCATCTTGTGGGCATGAGCGATGCTGGAAGATGTTGGTTTAAAACACGTCTTCACTGAAGGGACAGATTGACAGAATATGCAGTTAGGAAATGGGAGGAAGGTTTACAGAGAAGGTAGAACGGGAGGGAGAGGACAGAAAATCAATTTGCACCTATATATTTACACATAACTCTGAACTGATGGATTAAAACTGTGTATTGATTTTGATCTAAATAAGCCAAATAATATCTCTCAATAAAGCAAATATTTATTATTGTATTTAATTAGTGATTCCTTTTAACTACAATGAAACATTTTTGAACGCATTGTTACAAATCATGTTTTTTATTTATCAATTTAAAACGTTTTCTGTTTAATAGAATTAAAGACACAATGAGGGTGCTCAAATTCATATTCAAATCTGACAAGTCTAGATCCTTTGTTTAATTTGAACTTCAAATTTAAAAAGAAAATGTAATAGTTTTATGTTTTTGAAGGCTCCTGATATCTTATTAATTTTTCTCTTTGGTCAAACCTGAGAATTTATGTTCCCTGAACAGAAATCTACATGACCATATTTCTGTGGACTAATTGGATTAATTTAAAAATCCTCCTGGATTATATTATCTGACAAGCTCTTTAATTACAAGATAAACACCAATTAGCTGAAATGTTTTCCACGGGGCACCAACCGCAAGCAGGAGAGCTTTACATACTGAAAATACTAGGGAGTGTTGCATCGTCCTTGTGAAATCTTTCAGGGTAAATTTGTCTAATCCAAGGTTTAAAAAAAAACATCAAAACAAAATACAAAACATCTGATTCTGTGAAGTCAGTGAGCCATCATCTGTTCATCAAATCAGCTCACAGATGGGAATTAATGCCCAGAAGAAGCTGAAAGCTCTATCACCAAGAGCTCTCAGGTATAAATATCTGAAGAGGAAATGTATAGTTTTTGTTAAATGTAGAAAAACAGACATTATGTAATATCTAAAACATACCTTGAGAAAACAGAAAAGCCTGACAAGCCTCTGACTGTAATAACAAGCCTTCTCACAGATCCAGTCAGCCCTGAGACGACAAGGTAAGAGTCAGTAAACATGTCTGAATGCGAAGGTAAAAAGCAACAACGGGCGACTAAAGTGTGATGATAAGCTAAACTGGCAGAGGTGAGGAGATGAAACCGACAATGAAAAGCAAGAAGGTCAAACGATAAAAAAACAGGAAGTTTTGCTCTGGTGAATAACTGAATGACTTAGAGTTGAATAGTGCAATATAAAAACAATTGAAAGCTATTTCAGAGAGGAAATAGAGGTGTTTATTAGAAGGATGAGTCAACAGTTAATGAATGGGGAAAAGAACACACAGACAGATGGAGACACAGAGGAGCTCATATCCCACCAAAGCCTGCCTGGCTTAGACATGAATATCCAGTTTGGGAGGGCATTGATACTGCTTCAAACCTGACAAATCTTTCAGGTCATGTTGGATTCTTTTTTATGTGAATATTTTCAAAAAACCTTTATCTCTAAATTAATTAAGCACTCCACCTACAAGATCAACTGGCTGGAGAATGCGTTTATAGATCCCTTTTTAACAATCACCATAACTCACATGTGGCGCACTCCTTCAGGCAAAAGTGGTCACTACGTTTCAGCAAACCTGGATAGTACAGTAAGAGATTTTTCTATATGCATCATTTACTCTGTTTGCTTATTCAATTTATTTCTCAAACTCTGAATACTTACCTGAATGGCTAAATATAAAATCTGATTTGTAGTTTACATGAGCCAAATGCTAGAAGCATGAATTGATAATTGAACAGTACAACTGTTTACAGATGTGCAGTGCAGGAATATACATCTTTATCTGTAGGTTTATGGTTAAAAAAAAGAAAGAAAGAAGTAGAAGCTCTGCATTTGCTTACATACAGTATATGGACAGTGTTTGTCTGAATAAGGGGGTTCTACAAACCTATGAATTATTAAGAGGCATAATGGCCTCTGGTGTAAGCAGTGCTTGTCGTACAGCCCTTAGATGTGTATTGATGTGTTATGACATGCTGGTCTTCCTCCTCAACCCCACCTCACCAAGCAGCAGTGCTCGTTCTCCCTTTCTCTGCTTGCTGAATGACTTGTGCACCCCACTGGTGTATTCTCAAGTTTTTCTGCCTCTTGCTTGGCTGTTTTATGGTCCCCAGTCACTGTTCACTATCAGGGGACTTTAGATGCAGTACAAAGGAGGAGCTGGGATGTATGAATTATGAACACAATGGCTACAGTAGGAGTCTATCCAACTAGCATAATAGATAAAAACATCCCCATCCTTTCTGCTTCTTTCCTTTCAATATTCCACAGGTGTTGTATTTTGTCCGATTCACTCGTCTCTATTTGTCTGTTTTCTGGTCAAATATTTGTTATTTTTGTGGTTCTCACCTATTCTCAATTCAAATTTGCTTTTTCATTCATAAAGACATGCAACTGAAAAAAGGAAAAACCAGTTTTAGGGATATCTGAATATAAATTGTGTATCTATATTCAGTGCATGTGGTTATATTTTCCCTACTTTTTAAATGCCATGAAAGAAAAGAATAAAACATCAGATGCCTGAGAGGTCACTAGAGGCCCGATCCAAAAGAAATCAATTATGGTGTGTTCTTAAGAGAAAAACCCAACGTTACAACCCTGCACAATATAGAAGTGAAGGGTCCTGGAATGCAAGAAGAGTTCCAGGTTAACATTCAGGCTGCTGTTAGGTTTTGTTAAGACTGACTTGGAAACAAAGATTTTTATAGAGCAAGAAGTGCAAAACTCCCTTTGAAACCGGTTGGATTTTTATCAATTGTTGGAAATACACAGTTCAAAAAACCAAAGGGAACACATAATCATTACCATGAAACTTAAAGTTAGTCACACTTCTGGGATATCAGTCTATCCAGTTAGGAATCAATTTCACCTGCTTTTGTACAAATTGAACAGACAACCGGTGTAAATGTGAGGCAATTAGGAAGATTACCCCCAATTAAGATATGATCCTGCAGGTGGTCACCAATAGCACGACCACTTCCTGTCTCCATCTTTTCTGGCAGATTTTTGGTCACACTTGCATTTTACCAGTTCCCTCACCACTAGAGGTAACATGAGGCAGTGTCTGCCCATAAGGACAATGTTCAGCATCGTATGTGGCAGGAGTGGGACGGACATATTGACACCATCGCTTGTTCACCAGACCTGAAACCAGTCCAGCACCTCTGGGACATCATGTCTTGTTCCATCCACCACTGCCATGTTCCACTACAGACTGCCAAGGGGTTCACTGATGCCCTGATCCAGGTCTGGGAGGAGCCCCCTCAGGAGAACATCTGCCGTCTCATCAGGATTGTGTCCACATTGTAGAAAGCATGCAGAGGCCACACAGATCCCTGAACCTCGTTTTGAATTGGCTCGAGGATTTCCCACAGAGGTTGGTCATCCTGCACCTGATCTTTCCTATTTTATTATTAGTATAAATTCTGACTCCAGACCTATATGGGTTCATGATTTTAATTTCAATTGATCATTCTGTATAATGGTTAGAAAATGTATAATGATTAGAAAAATTTTAACAGGAATATTTCATTCGACAAGTTGATGTGATGTTTGAATATTCCCATTTTAGTTGTTAGCAGTGTATATAGTTAATGGTATCCTTTAATTTCAAGCCTATAATTTAGTAGATAGGAGTGCGAAGAA
>JBBDHI010000020.1:14588869-14600449 GCA_037177115.1 Craterocephalus stercusmuscarum
GTGTTGTGGCAATCTGTTGAAGTGAGAGAGCTATTCTTTCATCCATCCATCCATCCATTTTCTGAACCGCTTAATCCAATATAAAATGATAATCTATGAATTTTTTTCTTCCCTTTCTTTCTTCCTCCTTATTTACACCCACAATTACGATTCTGCTTCGTTTGTAGTTATGATTTTAAAATTGTTTATCCTTTTTTTATTGCCATAATCATAACTATGATAACTAATATTATTATTTTGTTTTGGGTATAGATATTGATATTTCCATTAATATTAATATGCATTTCATTTTGGTATATTTTTACATCTGGCTTGTAGCACAAAACCAAGATAAGGGATTAAGTTGGGATATGTTGGTCATCCTGGCTCAACTCATCTGCGATGTGGCTGCACAGCAGCAGGATAGTGGGAAAGGGGGATTTATTATGACATGAGTTACCATGGAGATTTATTCTTTAGAAAAAACCTGCTCCAGACTCCAAGCTATTTAATCTCATAACTTCTTACAGTCAGCAATCGATACAAATGGAAACTTATATCTATTCCACTACAGTTCTGCTATACATTGTTAACACATTAAACCACATCCAATGTGACTTCATGACTTCAGTATTTGTTATCACAAATTAGAATAATTTGAATATGATTTTTGATGATTTTGCAGTCATTAGATAATTTACAATCACAAAGACTAAATTTAAAATACACATTCCACATAATAACACAAGTGACATGATTTTCTTTTACTGAATAAGGAGAAATCAAAGCATTTAAACCATGAGATCCCTTCAAAGTGAAGTCACAGTGCTCTACAACAGTGGTTCAATCAGTGTTGGCAACCCCTTTAAAATTACCTTGGGATCCCCAGTTTAAGAGAAGCTGCTCGACAAGATCAAAAGCACAGAATCAAAGCATATAGTACAACAGGAATAGATCAACATCCCCAAAGCATTTTTGTCAAATATCATGTTTTTGTGTTGTTTTTTCTGTCCTTCAAGTGCTTTCTGGGACCTGCCAGTCCAACATTGTAAACAAGATTTTGTTCTTCATATTTTGTATTCTTAATGCTAAAATAAAGGTGAAATTAAAACATTACGCATCTAATGTCTGCTTACTGAAATAGATGCAGGACAGATCCATAAACTGATTAACAGACCAAGGAATGGATACAGTAGCCTCCCTGCATGCGTGTAAACACACAGTATACAAGTCAGGACAAATCTTTTAAAATGTGGGTAATTCTTCTGTCATTACAGGTCATCCAGGAAGACGGCAGCCATTGTCCTAGTCAGCATGCGGTGGCACTTCGGGATTGCCACCACATGCTTCTTTAGGCAGGCTACATTGTGGATGACATGACACATGTCCTGCCTGGGCGGAGCCCTAGTGAAGACTTTAAAGGGTGCGTTCAGGTGGTCAGAGGTCATCTCTGTTTGTGTCCTTGTCCTGGCATGGATATTATGTGCCAAGCTTGTTTCCTGAGGGCCTGCAGACGGTGTCTGAACCAGAAAATTCACCTGTAAATAGCGATGTAACGATTCAGTCAAGCTTCAAGATTCGATTCAAAGTTCTCGATTTCGATTTTTCACTATTTTTTTCCAACAAAATTAATTTTAGTTATTTTATAGCCAAATGAATTGTGTTTTTCTTATATTTGTGTTTTTCTCCCTTGTTTAAAACTGTGACCTTCTATTGCCTGTTGCACTAACAAAACTTAACACTGAACAAATAATTATTATAGATACAGAAATGATCACAAATTTTTTATAAACATGTATTTAAACCAGTTTGAATCAATTTTAAATCGATTCTCGAATATGAAAAATATTGTGAATATAAAATGTCATCATCAGAGGAGCATTACTGTCCCAGCCATGATGTTACGTGATTAACATTAGAGATTGTGTGTCTCACTTTGTGAAATGTCCTGATATGGTGCAGAGGTCAAAAAGCCTCAGGATTCATGGAAAAGCCAGACAGCTTTGATACAACATTGCTAATTAGTCAGCAATGCAGACCATCTGAAATGATAAGATGTAGACTATTACAACAATCAGTACATATCACAAGCAATGTTCAGTGTTTATATCATATTCACCTGAACAGGAATGCTGTGAAAGGGAACTTATTCGCCCCTCATGGGCAGCTGAGTGGGATTTTATTTTTTATGTGGGTGCCTCCCAGGGCACCAGTGACATTGCGGAAAACAATAACTTAATTCAAGCAGAATCCCACCATGACTGTTCACACTAGTCCTGAAAGGTGTCGTCCATCTCACCTGCAATCCTATAAAATCATCTTTGATGTTGCAGCTCCTGTGGCCAGCGAAGGAGATAAAGACATCTGATAGTGTTTGAATAGCCAGACCCACATGCAAAGAGGATTTCCTGCTTCAACCGAGAGAAGGACCCCGCTCACGTTGCCATGGTAATCAGTGATGCTGTCCTAGATCACGAGGGGCCATTGAAGCAGCCGTGTTTCACCTGGCTCGATAAATCTGTGTCTGCTCATTCTGGCTTGCTCTCTGTGCAACCACTTTATCCTGGATGCTCTTGTTTTACATTTACTTAACACAGTTTAGTTATTTATCCTGGATAGCTGGATCCTACTTTTCAGCAGTAGGCCCCTGTGCTGAGTTACTTCCCTTGCTGCAGCTTGTATATTTCCATCTGTCTTAGAGTAGGCTCCATGTAGACTGGCTAAATAAACCCAAATATCAGCAGCAGACATACAAAAGATTTTGTTTCTACCAGAAGAAAGAGATGACAAATGAAAAAATGTTTAATAAGAAAATAAAATTTCCCCCTGTGTGTAACAAAATAAATTTGTTAGAATAATGATTTCACACAAACCTTTTTCAAAAAAAGAAAGAAAGAAAAAGAACCTTTACAAAAACCTTTGTGCGCAGATTTCTTCTTGAGTTGATCAAGTGTGCTTTTAATTTAATTCCGGTTTTCATGCCCTGATCAGAGCTTGTCATAGTGACACACATTCATTTTTTAAGTTTTTAAGGAAGAGTAACAATACTGTCACTTAATTAAATGTAAATGCTGTAAAGAGATTAAAGAACAACTCTTAGAGGAGGGTGTGTTCACAGGAAGAGTGTGCGTTTACAGGAAGTCCCAGTTCAGTGACAGAATAGGTTCAAGTCTACTGCAATAAAACCAACCAGAACACCTTTTTTATGTTACAAATAACGCTACCGGCAAAACGGTCCTGAAATGACAAACATGGGGGATAAAGGTTAAATACAACCAGTTTCAGCAAAAGATACTGGGTTTACAACCTTACAAGCCTCCAGCTTTCTGCTGGCAGCCCAAACCAGGAGAGGGCGTCGTTACTCTGTTATAAGATTATACTCACATGCAAACTCATATATATCGTACAGTCTTAGTCAGAAGCACAGTTTTCATGTAGTGAATTTAGTCAGCAAATGATGAGTCATATAGGGCTGCAAAAAGAAAAAAAAAAAAAAACACCAGGCAACCTCACCACTGCATGCCCCTCTCCTACAGAGGAGCCAGGCTTCCTGCTCTATGTTCCCAGAGTTCCCGGCTGCTGGCAGTAGAATGCTGGGAATATCCGGAGAGGAAGGGGAAGTGACATCACAGCGGTGACCTTCCGTACCAAGCTAGATCACCTGGTGCAGCCTGCACCACAGCTACCAAACAAACACAAACACACTGATAACCAGAGGCGTGTACTTTGTCTTGAGTACACATACATACGTATTCATGCCCATGACACATTTTAACACCTCAGTTTGTTTTCCAGCAGAGGAATGAAATAGAAGGATAGAGGTTCCCATGAACAGGGAGGTGACGATGACCTCAGCTGGTTCCGCAGAAAACTTTCCAACAGACAGTCTGAATCTGCTACAAATTTGATGGTAAAATTCCCACCAATTCAGCTGCTACCTCATAACAGCTGGAGTGGTTTCTCTCTTTCTGCTTGTTTATCACTATGAGCTTAATACTGCTGGCTCACAGGCTGTCCAGTTGGTCAATGTTTCTATTTTAATAACACAAAGTTCATTCAGTCCTAATGTGTTTAGAGCAGTGCCAACACTTTATAACTCACCTCAGGCCGGTAAACTGAAAAATGAAAGTAGCAGAGGAGTTGATGCATTGCAGAGGGCCTGAGCTCTTCACCTTTTTCTATGATTGCTGCATATAAGAGCCCCCAGATTTTCCACCATCCTTGCATAGGCACACCCCATCCTGACCAAAGCCTTAACAAGTCACAAACACCTGCTCAGTATGCACAGCTGCTGCTTTCTTATTCAAGTTTCACTTGAAAAATAACACATATTATGACTATTACTCATTAAAAGCACAGCTCAGAAGTTCAGAAGTTCAATTTGTAAAAAGACAACAACAAAAAAAAAACACATTCACCTTGAAATCCAGATAAAGTTTTTACTTGAGGAAGTGACACATCAGTAAACAATGCTTGGAACCACGTGGAAACTGAATGGACATGCTGTGAACATATGGCCTGTAATGGAGATGTTATCTTTATATAGTGCCTTAGAGGTTACATTCTTTATGCATATGGACTGGAAAACACACATACACATATCTTCACACTTGCACAAAGACACACAAGATGTGTTTATATTGCAAAGAATATGCAGATAGAACATTGTGTCCAGAAGTACAGAGAAAAGGAGAGAAAAAAGTAATTATGTCAAGGAGAAAGTGAAAATAAAGAGAATGTAGATGCTCTATTATCACCATCTTCTAGTATTATCCCCCCCACGCATACACTCATGGTAATGTCCTTTCTTCAGAGGAATAATGGCACAGTCATTTACCATCATAACCAGACACTTCTTGACCTTATTCCCATTCTAACCTGTAACCTCAAACACGGCACTTTCTCTCCCAACTGTTGACTGTGGGGCCGAACAGCTGGCAAGCAATAATGTTTAAAGACCTTCGTCTCCGTCCTCTCTAAGACTCAGCTGTGCAAGATCTAACAGTTATCCATAAAGACAGAAAAAAAGAAGTTCAGTTTAATAAGAAATATAGAGGATGTTTAAGTTTGAGAAGAAAAATGTGCTTGTTTAAAGAGCAAACCAAGCTAATGTTTAAAATGTAATAAAATGAACATTCATACATTCTCGGTGATCTTTAAACTCGCAGCTGTCTCGTAAATCACCTTTTTAGAGACACAAGGTTCATCTAAAATCTAAAAATAGACATTGAAGCAGGTAACAAAGTAATGCTGGCTGAGTTACAGATGCATCTGTTAACTGCAGCAGTTAAAATGATGCGGCTACAAACAGTTTTATTAGCTACGAAGTAAGATCATACCGGACGTGATGAGCTAGTTCTCCTGTAGGTGAAGGAGACCATAAATGTCTACAGTATGGCGCTGAATGCTTCTTTGAAAAAGAAGAACGCCACACCTACGAGGGTCATCACACACCATTTCCCTTCAAATCCAAGTATCGCAAACTGTTCTTAGATCAGCACCTGGCTGTCTCAACACAGGGCTGAAAGGGCTGTTATGTTTTGAATAAAACATAAACGAGAAAGAAACAGCTTCCTTAGTAGTTCAACCTAACACAAATGATAGTTAGCATGTTGTAAAACGTGGCAGCTAAGATCACACCTCAATAAGGTGCTGTTAACTGCCACAGTGATACAGTGCAGTGCAAACATCTCGAGACAAACCACAGATTTTGCTTACAATGAACCAAACTTTCTTGTGATCTTCTAAAGTGTTCTTCATCAGTAGCTCTCCAGGCTTTACAAAGTTTTTTCAGTTTTTGGGGGGAGGCATTAGTTACGTATTCCCACATTTTCAGCACAGTCCATGCACCAATAATGTGATTCACAAAGGGAAAAATCTAGCATATGTTGGCATGGTGTGCAGCTGCCCTTTAAATATCTAAGGAAACATGAAAAAGAGGGAACAAAAAAATATCTCTAAAAAATCTCTGAAGCCTCGTGAGAAATTTCTCCATGATGGCTGGCTGACTAAAAGTTATTCTTCAGGAGGAAAAGGGTGAGTGATGCTAAATTACAAAAGAATAGGACTGAAAATCAGCATCAACAAGTCTTATGTAGCGGTGAACAAAAGAGGAACAAAAGGCAGCCAACATTTTGGAAAGTCCTTTAAAAAGCCTGGAGAATATTCCTAAATACTATGTTAAGAATTTACATCAAAGATGGTTCAGGCTATGTTGAAGAATAAAGGTAATTATACCAAATGTTGACTGTTGGTTGAATTGTATGAATTGTTTTCACATTTCAGTACATTTCTACATCTATTTCCAGACTCAGTGCCAACATATAAAGATATACAATGATGACAGAAATAAGGGGGCGCTCAAAAGCTTTGCACAGTTGTATATTTTGATGATGATGAATCCTGAACCAAAAGCCTTTCTCCACCTCAGGCAGATTCCTACATTAACTTTAACAGTTTTCTTTGGCTTGTGTATGGGCATCCCTATTATAGTAACTTATTTTTTGCCTTAACTGACATGCTGAGGATTACAATAGTTCAAGAAACATCATCTGATGATGACTCTGATGAGTACTTGACTTGACTTGTGAATGATAATGAAATACAGGAGTTTTAAACTGCCAGCATATGTTAGTTATAGATAGTTATAGAAAAAAAGCTGCCTGGACTATGACCAACTTGCTTTGCTTCTTTTGCCCAACAACCAATCAAACTGTCCTCAAATACAGCCGATAAACATGACAAACAAAAGCTACTTTTGCCACAGTGGGACACAGTTTTCTTTGGCTTGTGAGCCTTTAAAACTGCAGAATTATTTCTCTAATTAAACCTGATGGCCATTTTGGTCTTCAGGACTTCTTCAAGATTTGAAGCACGCACCTAGAGGTATTTGCATTCATTAAATCAGGCTTGTGTAAAGGTGCCAAACAAAGAGCAGATGGTATGTAGTCAGACACCACCACAGTCACCCTGAGGACCTGAAACCAACTTCTGAGTCCCTGTTGTGATTCATTTACATGGAAACGACACCTTTTGAGGGTCTGAATGTCTGATACTGAGTTAGCATGCTAGCTCTAGCAACAAGCTAACACACCTGTTTGTCTTTCCCATCCCCCCCCCCCCACCACCACCACCACCACCACCACCAAATAATAATTAACAAAGGCTACAACAAATATGATCGAAGATTTATAGGTGAGTGGGACAACAATGTGTTATAATCATTTCCTGATGAATTACTCATTTAAGAACAGGAAACATTTAGTAGTTTTGAGGGAATTCTTCATAAGAGATCAATTCAGCCAATCAGCTGATGAATTAACTCTTCTTCCTTTTCTGTGGCTTTTCGCTTATTCTAGCAGTCAAAGGCTTGACATTGCTTATCTAATTATATCACATATTGACATTAAACGTTTAACGAGTCGTCGTGAATGAGGAGTTTTCAGCTCTCTGATCTCTCTGAAATGACCTTTGACCGACTGACCTAAAGAATATTCAGCCCTCCACTGTCTGTCTCTCCGCACAGTGTGACACTCTGGCTCACTCTCCTTAGACTGACCTCTCTTTGACACGCATACACACTCAGAGAGTGTAGATGACCACTCAGCGCACTCTCAGACAAGCAGACACAATAGAGGACCCAGCACATTCCTTTCCCCAGGTGGCATGAAAGACGCAGCCAGATCAATGTCCTAATGGGCTCCAAAGCAGCAACAGAAGATTATTAACCCCTGGCGGGTGTGAGTTCCTTATCCGCCTGGCCAGACTATTGTGTGACAACTGTGCGTTTGTAAACTTACCATTGTGCAAAGTTTTTTTTTTTTTTGGGACCTGGTTAACTGGTGGACAAGAGATCTAACTTAAGAGCATGACGCTGCAAAAGTGTTATTCTATGCTGCAAAAAATGCACATTAAACTTTACCAACATTTTCCAATTTAACAGCTAAACACAGACGTTTTTCAAAGCATAACAGTCAAAAAGTGGTTGTAATTCATTTAGTTAAAGGAAGAGAGTTTATTTTATTGACGGCAACTGGATGGTAAATCATCCTGCTTGAAGTATTTTATACAGACTCTAAAAATACCAAAGTTTTCGTTCCATCTTTAGCAACATTTCACTCCACCACACCCCCTTCTTCCTCCGCCCCCACCACCAACAGCTCTCAGGTTCAACTCCCTCTTCCCCCAACTCTTCATCGCTCTTTCTCCCCCAGGCCTCCACTCCAATTCCCTTACAGCCGTGACTGTGTGTGTGTGTGTGTGTGTGTGTAGGGCTGGTGGTGGGAGGACAATGGGCAGTAAGGGGGCTAGTTGAATGGGACCATTGAGCCTGCTCAGCCAAACAGAAAATCATCTCCCATCTCACTTCAAAACCCACAGTTTCACTCTGTACAAGCAGGCCTTTATTCTCTATAATTACTCCCCAATTCACATGTACACACACCAGCACACACATATATACATTACATATGTAAATACACTGTATTCATGCTCAGGCACTTTTACACAAACATGCAGTTTGTGCAGCTTAGACCACAATTATGAATATGCTGAATTTGGATTCATCGGTTTCTGCCGATTAGAAATGTGGAATCGTAACTATCAATTTATTATGTCTCCACTTTTCCTAATCATGACTCTGGCTGAGTTTTCAGGTACAGTTTGAAGTTCTGACTGGTCCACTCCTGTTCTGATTTTCTGTTATTCATGACCACATCGGCTGCATGTTTCAGATCACAGAAGTTAAAATGCTGAACATGACTACTTTTTTCTGAAGGCTGCCTTGTGTTTTCCTCCAAGATTCCCAGGAAGGATCATCCAAAATACCAGGATCCCCACCCACAGTGGCCATCCAGATAATTCTGAGCAAATCTGCTATGAATCTGAGGTAATGTGGAACAAATCTGGAGGCTAGCTGATGCCTGCAGAAGGATGGTCTTCATGGGTAACAACCAGGCAGGGATCCAAAGCAGGCTTACAAAAAGTCAGCAGCTCTTTCCAAGAGGTTAATCTTGACAAAAAAATAAGATCTTGATGTTTTTTGGTGAAATAAAAGCAAAAGCATTGTTCCTCAGCACTATTTCCATGATCATGGGAAACTTTGAGAATATGATGCATAGGTTTGCCTGTTTGTTTGTTTGAACTCCACTAATAGGTCGGGCACCCTGTCTAAATGAAAAAGCGAAAGAAACCTCATCAAGTTTCTGGGGTAAAATTGGCCCTGGTAACTTGCCCCCTCACAAAAAGTTAATAATTGGAGATATGAAGTCACAGTGATCAGGAAAAAGGTGAACAGATGTCACTGTTGGGGGTTTTGAAGTAGATAAACCTGAATCCAGTTCAAAATGTATTGAAGGAAATCAAGAAAGCTCTTCGGTCAGGGCTTAGAGATGGTCACTTTAGAGAATTTATCTAAAATCCTAAATCTGAAAAGACTAAATAATAATAATTATTAGAAGAAAATCATTTCTGCTTTGACATCCTCTCCAAACATTGCATGCTTTGGAATGAACGCCATTCAGACATCTCAGAGTTAGCAGCTGTCAGAAAGACAATGACTTAACTAAATAATGATTTTTTTTTACTTGCTGTCGTATCTCTTATTGAAACTATGTTGTCTGTCTGGACTCTGACTGGCTTTTTTTTTGCATCTGGATTGCAGATTGGAGTACAGCTCTAAGAAACTTCTCTGTTTAGTAAAGATAGCAGCGATGTAATGCAACACCTTCTCCTATCGTCTATGTCGGATGTGAGAATCAATGTAGCACTAACGCAGCATTTCAAAAGCAATGAAGTAATTGTGAAGCAATATATTTACCGCCATCGTTTTCATTTTCAGAAATATTGTGTTTCACTTTCATGAGGTTCATATCCTGTTCTCAGTTAATATTAAAGTTGCATTTCCTACATTTGTTAGGTGGATTCCCAGCCACAGAGTCCTGCGACTGTTCTCTGAAAAGTGGAGTTTACGATGTCCTCAGCAGTTTTTACTTATCATGCTACAATCAGCTTTCAAAAAAACCCTTCAAAAATATTTTCTGTTTCATTTCATGAATTTCTACCTTTCCCATAGTTCTACTTTGGATAATGTGCGACAGAAACATAATCTTACCCCTGACCATTTCCCTGATTAAAACCTGGCTTCATCCACTGTTGTGCACAGCTTAAATGTAGGATGGGAACTTATTCAACCAGCACATAGAAAAATTAATCTCCAAATCCCCTAAAGCCTCATTTACGCTGCTTAATAAGGGGGAAAACTGCTGCAACATCTGTGTCACAAGATGTGTTAACAACCTAATTCACTGTAAGCCCCCTAAACTAGAGGTATTATCAGAAACAGCCTGTCAGACAAAACAAATAGGCCTTGAGAGGGAAAGTGCTGTTTCAGGGCACAGTATCACCGACAGTGTTGCCCTGAGCCATTTAACCTCCACCAGGCTCGTTAGCCCAGATTCAAACATCGGGTCAGCCTCTTCATTGTGCACGGAACACACTGAATCATTGTATAGGAGGATAATCCACACAGGGGACCCAATCATGCTATGCATCTGGGTCTATCGGGAGCACAAGTATGGGCATCCCTATTATAGTAACTTATTTTTTGCCTTAACTGACATGCTGAGGATTACAATAGTTCAAGAAACATCATCTGATGATGACTCTGATGAGTACTTGACTTGACTTGTGAATGATAATGAAATACAGGAGTTTTAAACTGCCAGCATATGTTAGTTATAGATAGTTATAGAAAAAAAGCTGCCTGGACTATGACCAACTTGCTTTGCTTCTTTTGCCCAACAACCAATCAAACTGTCCTCAAATACAGCCGATAAACATGACAAACAAAAGCTACTTTTGCCACAGTGGGACGGTGTCTTTAATTTAATAACGGCATACTGGTAGATTAAAGCTGATCTGAATCTGATTCTGTGGATTCATTTGCAGATATCTGCTTAGAATGAAATCTTAAAACTGGTCATGAAAACTTGGAGATAAAACAGCTTGTCTGTGGAGCAGAAAGTAAAAACTCCCACAAGATTAAGGCTGATACCATGATGTGGCAGAGGACCATTGATGCACTTCTGACAAAAGCTCAATTGCAACCTTATTAAAGCATGAAGCATGGGCCTTATGAAGCAGGCAAAACTGGAAACGGCAAGATCAACTAAAAATACTCCAAAACTAGAATACTTCCAGCATTTAATAGTATTATTAGAATTACCTGCTTTTCTATGTTGAAGCTTGTAAAGTAAAAATTAAAAATTTTTGCAGAAATTTGTTTTTCTTTGCTTTTTCCTCTCTCTTCCCCTCCTCCAACAAAGTGTGTAATTGTCCCCAGATATACACAAAACCTTTACAACACTGTACATACATGTAACAAAAGATGCAGGCATCGGGTGATGTGCTGGAGATGAGTGAGTTTGTGAGTTTGTGTGTGTGTGTGTGTGTGTGTTTATACGTGTGATGGACAAGGGAATGCTAGAATGGGGGTGGTGGATTTTGAAGCTCCATATGGGCAACTATCTTTTGTATGGGGGGGGGGGGGGGGGGGGGGGGGGGGGGGGGGGGGGGGGGGGGGGGGGGGGGGGGAGGGGGGGG
>JBBDHI010000020.1:14741868-14753590 GCA_037177115.1 Craterocephalus stercusmuscarum
GTGTGTGTGTGTACGCATGTTTTGGGGGGGAAGAAGAAACCTGAATAGTTTTTAAGTGGGAAAAGACAACAGCACATATGTGTGTGACACTCATTCCCTGTTGAGTTGTTTAGTGTTTGTTTGTTGTACCCAGCTGCCCCCTGGATGCTCTCAAGAGGTTATAGGTCATTATCAAGCCAGTGACAAAACTCTCTTTTACAAGAAGAGGTGTGCATGCTTAGTGAGTGTGTGACAATCCACACATATACAATCAGTCGTCACTTTTATAGGTAAAATATCAACCTTGGCCTCTAGGTGGGACCAAGATGATGTCTCTGAAAAGATGAAACCGATTTCTGAAGACTTTCAGGGCATGTCTTTTGTAATCTTCTACGAAGCTTTTTTAATATTTAAACCTGCATTTCTCCACACTCCCGGTGAGCACACGGGCACAGTTGGTGCTCTAAACCACCTGCAAAGTGCAGATGGCGCATCCCGCCTCCACAGACACCTGCTACGGAGCGCATTAAATGGCCATTAGTGGAGGGGGGTAAGAAAAAAAACCAAACAGCCAGTGAAAGTTGCTGCTATGCCATATCACACAGATTAGCTCAGCCAGATGGCCAGCCTTCTGGACTGAGAGTGACGCTGCACTCTTTAATGTAGTGTAGGTGTGGCGAAAAACACATTCTGATGAGCTGGATCCGCTGGTGTTGCTCATTTATTTTTCAGCGGTTTTAAAGTGGATGTAATGCACAACAACTACCCGGGTTCTGGTCCAGGAGGCCGAGTGGATGATATCAGCATGAGGGAACATCATTTAAGAGCTGTTTTTGTGCTCTCACTTGCGGCTTTTTGTCATCTCTTCCCCAACTTTGTGTGCACTTCTCTATTATTTTATATACGATATATTACATGTTAACTTTATGGAGGGAAATAACTCTTTGATCACCTCCATTAACAGTGGGCTTTGGGATCTATTGTGAATGTAGCGAGAGAGGCCCAGTGAAGCTGCGGTTTGGCTGATTGCTCCTACCCCCTGCAGTGCTTCCTCCCCAGGCCACACACACACTATCGGGCCTGGTCGCCCTGGAGCCCTCAGCACTGCTGCAGGAATGTGGCTCGCTGTCTGGCCTAAAGGGTTGTTAACAACAGTTTAGTATTGTCTCCCTTTTTAACCAGTTCCCCAAACAAACAAAACGCATGGGCACACTCCCTGTCTGTCACTACAGAGGCAAGATACTTAAAGTGCACGTAAATAGATGCATGCATGCCTAAACCATTTGCACCTGCACACAGATTCCACTTTGCAAAAACTAGGGGAACGTAAGTATAATGTGTTCCAGACCTAGAAGGTAGGAACTTAAATTTCTGCAGATGCTACAATTTTTCAGCACAAGCTTAGACACTAGGAACAGCCACTTTAAAAACAGTTGTCATAAAGTCACGCCTGAAAAAGAACAACCTCTCACCCACAAGTGGCTACAGACTGATATGACCCCCCCCCCCCCTGCTCTCATAGAAACAGGTGTTTTCTCAACAGCTGCATGACTTTTAGACGGAAAACTATTTTTATATCGACCAATCAGGTTTCCAGCCACATCAGACCACTGAGACTGCTCTAGTTTAAGTCTTTGACGTCCGCTTGAGCACGTAGCTGAAACATTTCAGTCCTGTTGCTACTATTTCAGTCCTGTTGCTACTGGATCTCAGTGTTACATTAGGCTTTAGGCAGGGTGGGACTTTCTGGCACTGCAATGAATTGTTTTTATTCCTATCTACTACTTAGTGTCTGTATATCCAAGCAAACTAAAAATGCTGTTAAACATCTACATGCTCCCACTCGCTCCCATTATAAAAAAAAACAACTACGGTAAATATGTGACCATAGCTACACTGATGACACACAGACCTACACAATCATCTCACCAGGAGACTATAGTTCGATCCGATCACCGATGAGATGCATTGATCAGATGAGAGACTGGATGAGTCAGAAACTTCTTCAGTTAAATGAAGACAAAAATGAAATCGTAGTTTCAAAAAATTGGATGATTAACTTTTTAATTCTTGCACTTTGTTGTATCTTCTATAAGGCTTTCTTTTTTAAATTCTGTCTTAATTGTATTATATTGATTTGTATACATCTGCAAATGAATTATATTCATTATACCTAATTCTTAATAAAATAATAAATAAATCTATATATATGATGCAGCTTGCAGAGGGCAAAAGTTCATCTTCCTCATCCAGATGCTTTAATCCAGAGCTTTATTTCTCATTATAGCACTCTTGGAGCAACTGTGAAATAAATGTTCCACATAATCATACACAAGCTTGGATCATATACTGAGGCTCGGGTTGAGTCGGCGGGCTCCTGAACCGAGCTGAGCATTTTTCAGATCACTCCAAATAACACAGGTCTTTTTAACAAGTGGATCCTCTGCTTTGCCTTACTACTGTATATACAAAGTCCTTAT
This sequence comes from Craterocephalus stercusmuscarum, assembly GCA_037177115.1. Classification (NCBI taxonomy): domain Eukaryota; kingdom Metazoa; phylum Chordata; class Actinopteri; order Atheriniformes; family Atherinidae; genus Craterocephalus; species Craterocephalus stercusmuscarum. Next base: position 14,744,328 of record JBBDHI010000020.1, read on the forward strand.
AGTTGGTCTACGAAAATGCATTGTCCACATACACACATGGAGGTCTGAATGTAGTCTTGTATGATCATTTGATTAATTGCGATGACTGTGGTGAATATATCCTGAGTTTTTCCAAAAGAGTGTTCAGTTTGCACCAATGTACCTTTATATCGACACTCACCAAACAGAGGCCCAGCTCCATGTGAGCTTAGCTTGAATTCCAACTTTTCATCAGAGTGAATAAGATTTCAGTCTTTAGTCATTTGATTCATAATCCTTGCTTAGTGTTATTTCTTTTAATTTATTTTGATTTCCTGCTTTTCTTTGATAATAGTAGTAACAATGATTAATAAAAGTATTTGCTAGTTAGAAATATTATCATTAAATGATGAAATAATTACTTCCTAATGGTTTTTGATTTAAAGGTAGTGGTAAAATTAATGTTACAGCGCCATTCAAATATTTTATCTTTTTTTTTTTTTATGCTGCGGCTCTCTGGTTACAAACTGATATTAAAGTGTTAAAGCATTTTACTGTAACACCATCTGAATGTTACATGGTTATAAATGTACTGGACTTTGTTATTAAAGTTTATTTTAATTGATTTTAAAGTATTAAACATTTTTTTGTTTGTTTTTTCAGACAAAGTGTCGCCCTACACTGATCCAGATGAGGAAATCGATCTCCTTCACTCTGTTGTAGAAAAAGAAGAAATGTCTGAGATTAAACCATCAAAAACTCAACGAAAGTATATGGGTACGTAACCTGTGATAGATCCAACGCAATGATATATGGTTTCAATTCAAAGTTTATATACCTACACAGAAATTTCCAATTTTATGACTGGTACTGCGCTATTATCAACTACTTTTCACTCATTTTTCTTTCTCTCACATTAAAGTAGAGGGTGAAATTTTCTAATAAGCAGTTCTGTGACTTATTTGTGCCTTCCTCCTCGTGCTCCCTTCAGCTTCCATATCGTTGCAAGCGGATGTTAAAAGCAGCAAGACAGATGTTTCCAAACAGAAACAGAAAAACCAGGAAAGACTCTCGGGTGAACGCCAGAGTAGCAGCACTGCAGCTCCAGCAAAAACTGGCCTTCCTATCACACCAACCCCCCAGCCCAGGGTCACCGGAGCTGATGGGAAAGCTGGTCCCATAGCCGTACCAACACCCAAAAATGACAGAATTATTGTCAGTGAGTATTAATGTGCCCACGTGCCGATTTGTAAAGGTTTTTGTTCACCCACAAAGGGAAAGCTGCATTTGTTGATATATTTGATGGCAGAAACGGGTGCAGTGAGGGTTCAACATGAGAAGATGTTGATCATATTAGTCTCGCTTTTTTACTCATTGAGGTCCTGCGGCAGCTTTAAAGGAAATATTTGATCCTTTTTGCTGCTATAAATATCAATAAAGCAGTTGATTTATTTTCATTCATAATATGCTGCAGAGCGAAAAGTGTCATTCTTCAGCAAAATATTTAGCAGGAAGAAAATGGGCCCCTGGAAACATGCTCCTTATTGCACTATAGCAAACTTTTCTCTCTTTTTTTCCTTTCTGCAGTTATGATCTCATTGTGTGTGGGGGTGGGCGCTGTGGCTGTGATCCTGGCTACTGTCTGTGTCATTAAGTAAGTATGAACATCAAAAATCACTTGTGATGTAACAGATGTGCTAGTTTATGAAAAAAACATGTGGTGATCATTTTAAGAGCATGACATGACCTGATATGACATGACAGGACCACTGAAATTTCAGCGTCTCATAAATGTGCACTGAATTAAAGTTAAAGAGATATAATGTAGCAGGACACTCAGCATGCTGTTAATGGCAATTTGGGTTCCTGATTCCTCCTGCAGGTTGCAGCGAGAATCGCATCTTGCTGCAAAGGTGGACTATCCCGCTTTTAGAGGACCTGGTGGTCATGCTGCCTCAGCCAATGGTACTTCGGTAAGATCACATGCCTTCCTCTGCTCAACGGTTAACCCAGTGGTTGCCAAACTTTTTCTGTTGAGGCCGACCCCTGCATCGACAACAATCAAGCCCATCACACTACCAAATGCACACAGAAACATAGGAAGTTTATCATTTAGTTTATGTCTCAGTCTTTAGTTTATGATACTTTAACTTTTGTTTAAAACCATGTCAGAGTGAAAGGGAATTCTCATTTCCTCTGCTAAACCGGGAAAGTTAAGCTCCAGTAAAACAACTCTGCTACGACAGCTGAGTTTGTTTCTAAAGTGATGAACATCTTTTTATTTATTAGGGACAGATATGCCTTGTGATAGTTTATTATTTTTATTTATTAGTTCTTTTTTTGGTCGCTGAAATCTGTTGTTGATTGATAATGGTTTTCTCCATTAGTAGGCCTACTGTACTGTACATCCAGGATCCTGTTTATGGTGTTTTCACTTCTCTCTTTGTTTTCTTTCCAGACGGGGGATAAGACTCTGGCTAAGAGTGCTCAAATGTACCACTATCAACATCAAAAACAACAGATGATGTCAATGGGAGCGTATGTTGTTATTTTTTTACTCATTAATTTTGTTCTTTTTGTAACGTTTTTATTTCCTTGTTTCTGTTTCATATCCTGTTGGCTAAACATTTACAACCACATCCTCTTTTCACTGCCTAGCGAATTATCTTGTATTCTTTCTTATCTTCTTTTTTTAAAATTATTTTTCAGCCACAAACCTGATCAGAAAGCTGTTGACACAGAAGTAACATCAGACGAAGAAGAAGTAGGAGGAGGTTTTACAGTATACGAGTGCCCCGGACTTGCCCCAGTAAGTAGACGCGCGCAAGCACATGGATAATTTCTGATGTGCGCACATGCAACTAATAATCTGTTTGTTTCCCTCTTTGACAGACCGGGGAGATGGAAGTGAAAAACCCCCTGTTTGATGATTCATCGGTAGATTATCAGGGGAAACAGAAGTGAATGCTGAGCAACCATGCACACACACACCAACACGTAGACATGCACACAGAGGAACACAAGACATTTTTCTGGAAGACACCTCTCTAACTTTACAATGCATGCATTGAAATTAAAGACGAGGTGATAAAATGATTGTTTTCTTGCACCACTATGGCTTCTGGCAATTGTGTGATGGGTCTCTTGCTCATTTATCTCTCACTGCTTTGGAGCAACCATGTCTTTTAATGTTTTTTTTAAATTAGGGTAAATCTCTTCTTATAGGTGTGTGTCTTGTTTAAACATTAAATTCTTAGTTTGGATTTTTGACACTCCCCTTACTACTTCCCTATATTTTTGCAGCTACTTCCAAAGATTATAATTCCATACAATATGATCGACCACACTCACACTTAAACAGTTTTTTTTCCCCCCACAATTCAAACCACATTTCCTGGAAATATTTAATATTCGATCTGAATAGTTCCTATGTAAAAACTCGCACACACAACCCAGTTTAGCACATTTTTACCCTTAGTGTTACTAATTTATATCCTGTCATGTAAGCTGCTCATAAAGATTTTAAGATGATAGAGTATAGATATGTTAATATTGATGAAAATGATATATTCGGCGATGTCTGTTGCATGGTTTGACTGTGCTGTGTTTGAATCATGGGAACGCTTTGATGAACCGTTTTCCCATGCTGTTGTTGCCGGAGGGATCTACATTAAACGGGATTTCTGAGCATTAGAATGAAGTTTTTGCAGGCAAACTATATTGGATGTTTTGTGGTAACTCTCATGACCTTGTGTTGTCCCCATTTCTTCTCTGTCCCCCAATCGGTCCAAAGCTAATCTTGTGCTGCAAAATGTACAGACAAAGAGTGATAGTTTTCACTTTTTATAGATATTTGTACATGCAGACTAAAGATTGGAATTAAAACTTTTTACCACATGGAAAAAGGATTTTGTTGAGCCTTTTATTTCTGTGCATATTCTGGTATTCATTAGATTTTTTTTTTTCATTTAATATATTAAAAAATGTTCCACCCACTTCTAATTGGTATCTTGAAGGGTCAGTTCAGGTATATTTGTCTTTTGGGAACTAACAAAGTATTTAGAAGAATTACTAATTTTAGTTTAACTGTATTTTAAAGGAAACAAGTCATCTGGTCAGAAATACACCAAACCATCATCCGACTGCCAGTCTGATTTGCACAACATGTTACGTCTTCTGGTTTATGACATCGTAATATGTATAATGAATTGATAGAGACACTGACAATACAGTTTAATTTAGTGAAATTCTTTTGAAGTCTAAAATGTAAACAAAATGTAATAAACAAAATGCAATAATATCCTAATTGTGCGGCTGCTTGTGTTTACTAGCTTGTTTCTTGTAGTTTTTTTTATTTTTTATTTTTTTTACTTCCCACGTGTTAAATGTGAAAATTATTCCAAATCCACCTTTGGGAGCATTTTTTTTTCTTTTTAATGAAACTGATTAACACAACTTTATGCCAATAATAATATTGCAACAAATCTTCATTTGTGTATTCAGAGATTAAATTCATTACAATTTTATAATAAAGTGATTGTGTTGCTATAAGAAGTCGTTATGAAAAGATTCACACCAAAACTGTGGTACAGTCTAAGCTTAACATTAAAATTCCTTAAAAAATGTAACATACAGATGTCAAACATGAAGTTTGATTTTTGCAATTCTCTTTACTAGTCAAAGCAAACACTAAAAACCAGACCTTTGCAAACAGATTGCTCAACCTCGCAGAACTCAATCCAACATTGCCTGCATGTACACTACTCCAAATTGAGTACTCAAAATTTGAAATCTCAAAGTGCTACAACAGATAAAATCAATGAACAAATCAATGAACAATAACATAGAGGGCAAAGTATAAAAGCAGTGATAAAAATAAAATAAAATAAAATAAGCTTAAGCTAAGACTGCTCTAAAAGGCCTTTTTAAACAGGAATGTTTTCAGTCCTCTTTTTAAAACCTCTATGCTTTTGGGAGCCCTCAGGGACTCGGGGAGGGCATTCCAGAGGCCAGGGGCAACTGCCTTAAAGGCCCTGTCTCCCATTGTGGAGAGCTTGGTCCTGGGTTGATGGAGGCATGATGATGTCAGACTGAACCTAAAGAGTACTAAACTTGCAGGTTCATTTCATTTTGCCTTTTCTCCAAAATTGTGAATGCATTTACAACCGTTCAATGTTTTCAAAACCTATTGCAAAGCACGGTCTTCTCTAACAAGTTATTTGCCTGCAGAAAACACCGCAAAAAATACAAAGGAGGAAGTATATAAACTGTTGATCGACCAACTTAAATAACGTTTTGTATCTAACCAGTGCTTAGGTCATCCTGTTCACCTTATAATACCAAGAAGACACAACACTACATTTTATGTTGTACTTTACCCACCACCTGAACGGTGGGCTCTTGTGAAGCACTCTGAGATTTTACATCTTAAAAGAGGCTATATGAGTAAGTTTTTCTTTATTTAGTTAAACTGTTTGCTTTTCTTCCAAAAAATAGTTTTAGAAGAAGCACTGATAATGGTTGCACTTAAATATCCTACATTAATGATGTAATAGTGTAGCATGCACTTTTTACATCCTCTCTAAATTCCACTCAAAAGTAGAATATTCCCAACTTTTTGTGAGTTGTGTACACTCATACATTATGATTTTAAACTCCATGAATGGATTGCATAATGAAAAATGGACCTGGATAAAGCAACAGTCCAGTGAGTAAATGTAAGTGGTCTCTTGAAACAAGCTCCAGATGCACTGGGCCATTTTTTAATGCACACTCAACCATTCCCCTGTTTTTTTCTAATTCAGTCAGATTCAAATGGAAACTGAAGACAGTTTCCATCACAGATTCACATTGCATCTTGCTTTGAGTCATATTTCTACTGTCTGTTTTGAGTCATCAAGCCATGTGGTGGTCTTGTTACATTGGGGACACAAATGGCACACAGAAAACTGGGTGTGGGGTTAGGTGAGTGTTAGGGGGAGAAGAGGAGACCTTGCATGTACCTTCATGCGTTTTTGGAGGTTATATGTCCGTGTGTTGGGGAGGGGATGGGTCAGTCTCTGTCCCCATTGAGTCATATGCTCAGGGCCATTAAAAGCCTTTGTGCTGGTGGACAGTGGAAGGAAGGCAGCCATTGGCCCTGGGATGAAAACCAGGGTGGGGTGGAGGGTTTGTGAAGGTGGGTGTCAAAGGCAGGATCGTAAGGGGGAAAATCAAAAAGACATCAGACTTGTTTGTGGGGGACGACTGCTGCTCAACAGGAGGGACGGCATGAAGAATCTGGTGTCCTCACTTTATCAGCTGCCTGATTTTCTTCCGTTCTGCACATTACGGTTTATTTTCCAGAAAAGGCCTCCTGTTAACAGATGGAATTGCTTTTTATTTGGTGGATAGAGATTTATTGCAATCATAATTTTACATACATTGATAAGCAGAGATTTATTTATAGTTTCAAATTGAGGCTCCGCATTTATTTTCTCTACAGACTTGGGGTCCTATCTTTGTCCCAGTCATAAAATCAACACCTCCAAATCCATAAAATGCTCAGAGGGCTGATCACTGCCTGTTGTCAGCCACACAGAAGAATTATTTTCATGATTAAGATAACACATCAGAGCTTGATAAATTACACACATGACGCTTAGTATTCTGGTTCTTAAATGCAACAGTGTGAAAAACAGCGGATAAAAGGGATCTGCTCTGCCATGACAGCTTTGGTGTGTATCACACATTTTTTACTGCTGGATCAACCAACTTCCTTTTATCTCACACTTTCTCCTCTTAATACTTTGAGGAGTTCTCAAAGCAACTACATGCTCTCTTAAGATGTCTTTAAAAAAAAACTAAAAAACAATGACAAGATCTGAGACATCTGTGGGGGTTTTCAGCTCAATCCTCCCCTCACACATCTTCTCACTGTACCAAGCTATTCAACGCTGACCCCCCTCCCCCTTCCTTTGGACTCCCTGAGAGCTCTGTTCTCTGTTGTCCCTTTCTCTCTCAAGCCTGGCCTGAAGTCTGCTATCTTTCTTGCTGTTTGACTTTTGCATGACAATCATTCTCCCAAGTCCATGGGCCAGGACAATGCTTGTATGGTTGGAGTTTGATGTCTTTTAAGCCTTTCACCAGGCTCTTGTGGTCTCTTCCAGGATCTTTGGTGATGAGCACTGCTGGCATGTTACCAGTAGCTCATTTCAGAATGTGCTGAATAAAAAGCGCCAGGTTTAACGTGTAACTAAACTTATTCAACTTTTACAGTGACGCAATGTCTTGTGCATATTTAAGCAAGCTGTTAACCGCTAACCATTTCTTTAAAGTAAGGCTGTTAGAGGCACACAAGGGTGATCCAGGTGATTCACTTCAGGAAACTTTCCAGACAACGTGATGATTGCATCTGCAGACACATTGGTCTTCAGACCAGTTTGGGTCCTTTAGGCCATACAAGACTGGATGCCAAAGAAGGACCAGAGCGAAACTCCAGCTTGGTGTTTGTTTCAGATGACAGGGAGAGGAGGGGGGTAGATGGTCGGTGCGGGGCGGAATCAAAGGGTTGAGACTTATTGTTCTTATGTGAAAAGGAGCTAATGGCCGACCATCGCAACTCGGGATCTGAAATCCACGGGGTGCCCCGGGGCCACGCCGTACAATAGCACCTTCTCTCCCTCCCCGCGGTGCGTCTTCCTGCCGCAATCTGCAGCTAACGATTCGCGCTGGGGGAGCGCATCTGCAGCGGTGCTGCGGCCATCAAGGACTCCGATCAAGGTTGAATGGGAGACGTTGGCCTGAATGCTTCCCATAGTCTGCTTATCAATGATCCCAGTATGAAGCGCCTCAGCAGCAAAAATCAGGACTCAATAGTTTTTTTTTTAATCAAGTTTGGTCATTTGGGGGAAACCAGCTATAATACTGTGATCGATACAGCAACAGTTCATAGCCTTTGATATGTGGTCTAAACCAACTGTTTTAATCATGTGAAACGATTCCACTTACTGTTTTGGGAGTCTTGGGGGGAAGTGCCACATGCGCTTATATCAAGTTGGTTAGAAAAACCGAGAAAAAACTCCAACATTCTAGAAAAGAGGCGTCTCCACGAGGAGCTTTCTCTCAAAAATATCATTCTTACGTAGGCCTACTATCTATTAAAACTTCACAGGATGAAGTTTGTTTGCTTACTGCTCTGGATTTAGTAGGGGAGTGTTATAGAGCAAACTAAAGCCTCACTGACAAGGATTTTAATATCAAAGCCATGTCTTTAGAGAGGAATAAATTAAACAAACGCAGCATTATAATTCATGGATGAGGTGAGCAACTTTTGGTGTTACAGTGCGTAATTAGGCCTACATGAGCAGTGGCCCGTGCCTATTTAGCATTGTAAATATGCCTTTTTAAAGTGGTTTCCAGCTAAATTATGTTTTTCCATTAAATCGGCTTTAAATGCACTGAATTATGCTGGAAAAAATAGCCCCAGAGATCCAGGTGAAAACACGCCCATCGCGAAGAATCAAGGTCATTCACAAATTCACCATCAGCTGTGCGTAATTGTCCGCGCTAGCCAATGGGCGAAGAGATGGGGCGACCTCCAACACCCGCGACTGTGATTGGGAAAACCTGTGTGGCCAGATGCACAGATGAGCATTTGAGTGAGGTGAGCTGAGAGGTGTTTTCACGTCTTCATGAACTAGGTCGTAGTAGTGGTTATGCTGCTTCTACAGTGCAGCTTTTTGTTTGTGTAGCTTAATGTTTATTCCGTTTATTTCCTCTTTAATTTGAGCTTAAAATCTAAAACGGATGAGTGTGTCGTCAAAACTCATCACCATTAACTTTCTTTTACTAAGAAAAGGCACAACTTTGCGCTTTTGACGGGCTTTCTCGCCACTGGAAAGATGTCTGAACGATCGCAGAGTCCGGAGTGCCAGAGTCGGCCTTATGATTTCAGCCGGGCCAACTCTTGTAGCCAGGCTTTGGATCAAGATGCTTTGGGCAACGGGTCGACATTCCAACTTTCTCATACTTTTTTGCCAGACCCGAGCCTGCTTTATGGCAAAACCACTTATGGTGGACTTGCATCCACGTCCGCGCAGACCTTTTTCCCGTTCCCACCCGTAACGGGTGATTACAGGGGGTCAGATATGCAGGCTGGAGAATTCGGGCAGCCAAAGCATTGGTATCCCTTCGCTGCACCCGAGTACACCGGCCAGGTACCCGGCGTAACTGCAGCCACTCAGCCAACAAACCTGAGCCCCCCAATCGCCGAGACCCGGGAACAAATCAAGTTACCTGTAGTTAAAACCGAGAAGGACACTGAT
>JBBDHI010000020.1:14818346-14830524 GCA_037177115.1 Craterocephalus stercusmuscarum
CATGAACTTGAACTTTGAACTACAAGTTCCTTTTCTGCACATGTTAAGGATTTTTTTAAAACATGTTTTATTTGAAGCCAAATATTCTATGTTTTCTTAGAGGAGATGATTGTTTTAAAGTGTTTTTGTGAATCTATTTGATAAAGGGATGTTCACATGTACTGCACTAAGCAATGCTACCAGACAGTGTAAAATTAACCGGACTGGAAACACATCAGTCCAACATGCTCTTACAGATGCTAAATATTTCAGTTTCACAGTCCACCCCAGTTTCCGACTCCACCCCATATAAACCAGTTAACTCTAATCTTTTTCAGCATCTTGTCTTCATAGCTCCTTATTTCACATCCCCTTCTCTTTATGTCTGCTCTCTCCCTTCCTCTCTCCCGGAGAAGCGAACCTGCTCCTCGGCCAGCCACACACCACAGGAATCTATTAAGCTCAATGGAGGAAATATGTCATCTGGGAGGGGATGTTAGGAGCGATTTAGGAAGGAGGGAAGGTTGCAGAAGGAGAGAAATGGAAGAGGGGAGGCGTGCTGCAGTACCAAGGTGAAGCAAGGTGGGGGATAGACATGGGCGTCACGTAAGAAGGAGGCCTTTCCCATCCTCTGTCTCCTCTTCACAATACATCCACACATATGTACAGACATGATCTATGGTTAAATCGTGAGAGTCAACATGAATGCCATTAGTCTCAGAGGTGATTCCACAGCAGTAATGAGATTGGAGTACAGCCCTGTTAGAGTTATATCACCCTTTACAACACTATAAATCCACCTGCTTACAGTGCAGTGGGCAGACAACACCACAGCTTATCTCCTACCATGTCTGGGAAGGAGTGACTCACTCCTCCATGATTTTTTAAATTTCCTCTTGTGCTGTAATATTTTGCATGACATTGATAAAAGTTATAAATGATTATTCTATGCAGATGAGGTCATGAAACAGTTTAATAAGATGCATTCAAAACATTTTTTGACAATTTATAGTGAATAAATGAATGTTGTGTATTGTTTCTTAAAATGCTGTTTATAACATGTCACCAGTTTGTTGCGACAAGGCCAACCACTTTCACATGGGTGTAAAAAAATAGTTGGCTTACAGTCACACCTCAAAAGCTACAGTTTAAAGACTCATAATCATAACATGCCCACTTTTGCACCTCATGAAATGGAAAAGAATCTGCTAATATTACTGTAACTTATAATTAGGCAGCTGGTTCTTTTCCCATCACCACATTTACAAAAATATCTACATTTAGCGTTGCTGTTACTAATGGGTCATAAGTAACATACGGCAAGTTTTAGTTGTTGTTACAAATGTGCCTTTTCTCTGGATATTCTTGGTTCCTTTGACAATCCATAAACATGCATGATTGGTTAATTGATATTTGCTAAATGAACAGCATGTGTGAGTATGTATGGCCTTTTTTTCTTCTTGTATTCTGTTAGTCCTGTCCCAAACTTTTGACCTGTGACTGCTGGGAGAAGTAGCTGGGAAAATGAGCAAAGGGTTTGAGGTTAGCTTTTTAGTTTTTCCAAATGTGCCTGTGGAGCGAGTTGGAATCCTTTGAGATGTTACTGAATTACAGGCAACGACCACAGAGAACAACAATATGAGCAGAATCTTATTCTGCAGTAGTAAATTTCTGAAGTACCTATGTAATATATTGGATTTTACTTTTCAAGAAGTCAGTAATGTGTGAAAGAAGCTGGATTTTACATACAAGCTCCACAGAAGATTTTAGAAATCTTAATAAAATGAGACTCATGCGACTTTATTCACTTGTTCTGCTCAGTTTTTAAACTCTTGCTTTTGCTCAAAGTCGATCATAAAGGAATTGTGCAGACATTCAAATGTGAAAATCACTTCAAATGTCAAGTGTATGGCTCTGCTGTCAGAAAGCACCAAAGAGCAGGATGTGACTGTTTGACCTTATAGCCGGTGACGCTCTGCCCTGGCTCTCCTCCGCGCCATCATCAGACAGAAAGCCTGCTTTTGTTCAGGGCCACACAGATGACAGAGCTGACAGTAATAGCTGCCTGTGTAGAGCCAAAGGCCATCTCATCAGTGTCAGCACCATCCAGAGCTGCAGGATGAGGTGCTCGCAGAAGCGATTCACTTTATGCACTTGGAAGGGAACCAGGCCCTGATCATCAACTGGCATTTTACAGAAACATCAGTACATGCATTCAGGTTGTTTGACTTTCATTAATATGAAAAAGAAATTAAATGAAACAAAAAAACTTGCAAGGCATCAAACACTGCTGTTTTGTCAGGACCCTTTACCATCACAAATTTACACTAAAGACACGCTGCAGCATCACTTTTCAACATGCTGTCTAATGGCGTTGATCATTTAACATTAAGTTAACTTTACGTTTAACAATGTGAAGCTGTGTATCTTGAAATATTGCCCAATACGCGTGGCTCTTAAAAGAACTTGTGGTGATCTTCTTAAATTTAAAGCCCTAACTTTCATAAAAAGTCTTTTATTGTTGTTACTTTGTGTTACTAATAGAGTGCAATGACCCACAGTTATCTACATTAAGTGACATTTGTGATAAGAGCTGACTGAACACTCCAAATGGTAAGGAAATCAGCGTTGGTGCTTCCTTTATGATTTCTTTTTGCATTGAAAAACACCACTTTCCTTTATGAAAGGAAAAAAACGAAAAGTCTCTCTTATAGTTTCAGCTACGGCTTTGAACAGCAATTACTTTCCTACAGTCGCATTAACTGGGAAACATGTAGATAGAGCAAATATTAGAAAAGCAATGTGAGTGTTTTGTCGTAAAATCCGAACAAACAAAGTTCTTCACTTTTATTCTTGATTTTTTTCACCATTAACTTTAATAATTTGGCATTAAACCTAATTTATTCAATATATCCTATGATATACATGAAATATCATCTATGGCATCACACATAAGTATGCATCAGACAAGTTATGTAAAGCACTTTTTGTGGACTAACCCATGAACAGCTGTATGATTCATTTCGGCCGACCCACACCTTCTCAGCAAGTTGAAGTGTGTTTGGATTCTCGTGGAAGTACAGCTGCCTTTTCATGACTCCTTACAAAATTTTCTCCTGATATCTGTCTTTAACTCACAGATGGTTTCTAACCAGATGTTCTTTGCTTGCTCAATCGCAATCCCTCCAGAATGACATTGCCATATCGTCACAGCTGACACCAGAGAAAACCTCGTACTTATGAAATGATGTTTTATTCTCTGTAGTGGAATGAGATCCTACGAACAAGGAAACGACATAAGAAGTGGATTGAGTAAATGTGCAGGGAGTTGGCTGCATTTTGTCACTTGCTCTCTGCAAGTCCCCCTCATCATGTCAGTAAATTAAGACCTTTAATCCTCCACATCAGCTGCAGCTCATTTATCGGAGCTGCCTGAATGTCACTGGGCGTGGGTGGACGACGTGACCATGGGATTCCCGTTAACCAGGGAGAATGACAATTACCATCCTGCTGCCTTTGCAAGCAGAGAGAACTGAGACAGAGCAATGGTGGGTGAGTCATTTGAAGGCAGACCATTGTTTAACCGTCTAATGAGGCCCATGTCCTATGGTGATAAATAGCAGGAGATGCCCTCCGTCTCCGGGGACACAAGGAGGAAGTGGAGGTGGGCCCTGTGTGACGCATGGTTTCCTTTTTGGTTACAGTCTACAAACATAACGTCGTTTTAGCTCCTGTTTCTCTTAAGTTCTGTCTCATAAGTGTCTCCCATCTGTCCACTTAGAAGTCTGCATCCTCTTCTTTTTGTTTTTCTCCTTGGACTCTCATGGGGTCAGCCATCTTTTTTAACAGACTGTGCCAAATGTTCTGTCTAGGTCATTCTCAACATTAGTATTCACTGCTGTAATTTCCTCTCCGGGTCTCCTTCCATTTCTGGATGGTGTCTGGTTTCAACATCGTGAACACCATAACCCACAGGTTTCTGTTTCAGAACCATGGACAGAGGCAGTTTCTCTCAAGGACCCTATAGCCATTTTTTTTATCTTAAACCTACTTTTCAAGACTTTCAAGACAATAATACATTTAAGCTAATCAGTAATTCAGTTATCACTTATTTCTTTGGGATACAGAGTAGTATTGATTAAAAGTCTATTACAGTCTCATATCTTTGAAAGCAAACCCAACCATCTGTATAAAACCGTCTATTTGCTAATTTTCCATTCTTATCCAGGTGAAATGAGATTTTTGTTTTAGGTAATCTTTTAGTTGTCCTTTCTATGTCTGTGTTGAATATCTGAATTAGTATCTGCATTCTTGCAAAGCCTTCATAGACTGTAAACTCTTTACAATGAAACTCTGACTTGTGTTGGGATGGCCTGCCTCGTCCACACATTCAGTTATTACTAGTATGCAATTGATTATAAGGCTTTTTCTGGTTAGCTTCCTCCATGTTTAATGACTTACATTTAAAAAAAAAAAAAACTCTGGAGGTTTTCCTCTTTGATCTCTTTTGAAAAATCCATTCCCAGAGCCCACACAGGCATTAAAATGGATGAGTGAATGAATGCATCTTTACCGTCAAGTACAGTGAAAGTCTTTTTTTTTTATAAGAATAAAGTTAAACAGATACGCAAGCAAAAGGAGCAGGGCTACTATCTTTGTAGAAAAATTAGCATTAAGGCTATTTACAGTTAAAGTTGATCCCTCAGACTTAATTACAAACATTTTCATGTACAGTAGCTGGGACAGATACAGTACTTTAAGGTGAACATGTTCTCACTGGTTGTTTCTGCCCATGGCATATGAAGCTGATGATCTGTGATATTTATTAGCTGATTTGCATTCCCATTCTACCTTTTGTGTTATTCTAATGCATGTGGCTGTTATGAAAATGTGTGTTTGAACCATGTTGCCGTCTTTCAAGGATGGTTTTGCTAAAAGGGATATTTGATTTTAGCGTGACTCTCTTGTTACACATCTACCTATATATGCAGCTTGTTATACACACATCTATTCATATTCACTGAGTCAGAATGCTCTCATAAATGATACTGTAAAATGAAAAGCCACTTTTTTTATTGTGTTTGCACATTGTCAAATTTCCTGAGTGAATTGTTCAATTTTCTCCTCTTCCCATTATTTACTTCTATTTTATTGTTGATTTAATAAAAGTGTGGACCTCCATGCTTATATCTTATAGCTTACATATTTTCAGACTTTAGACTGAATTATTATAAATTATTTAAAACTATATTTGAGTTAATAGTACCAGAAAAAATGCAGAATCAGTCAAGTTGATCACCATGAACCTCATGAACTCAAGATGTCAGTGATACTCAAGCTGAAATAACACATCGGACTATTACACTTCTCCCCGATCGTCAAAATGTTCAGTTGTTATTGTCATTTTAGATTGAACAATTTGTCACAGGCCACATTAGAATAATTCCCAGTTGCTTATTTAGAAAGACAGCTCATGCAACCTGCTGCCGGCAGCTTGTCTGTTCCGTTTAGCTTACAAATGTCAGGAGCAGACACAAAGTACAAATTTGGGTGTTCACTAGAGACACAGCTCTTTGATGAAGATCTGCTTGTATGGCAGCTTATAGCCCACATAGCCCGCTGCCTCTGAAGGTGTTAATTTTCCATTTGCCGGGCTAAAATGTGTGCCATGATCTATATACATTGATTTTTCCTTATGCAGGGGTGCGTTAATATATGCAGCAGGAATAAGTCTCCAGGTCATCCATTTTTTGTTAGTTTATTGGTGTTTTCTTTTGTTGACTCTTGCATGCAGAGCGACAGGGAAGCAGGCTGAAAAGTGAGTCTCTGTAGCAGACATAATTCTGTATGTAGGTCAAATATTTTGTGAAGTTGAAGCACAGCAGTGCACCAAGAATAATAATGATAATGGTATATTTATGCTATGTTCTGGTGATCAATCCATAGTGTGACTTGGGGCTTTTGAACCTCTTTGATTAAACCTCTGTTAAACCTGACATGCACAACACACACACATACAGACACACTCAACACATGTTCCCTCTCCCTGCCCTCAGATTGATCTATCCATCATGTGCCCATGAAAATCTCTCCTCCTCCGCCAGCACACTTCATTCCTGTGCCGAGCTTTCTGTCACTTTACTGCTGCCATCCATCTCCTCCCCACCCTCCCTGCTGCATCAGGTGGATATTTTCCTCACGTACGCAGGCATGCAACAGCTCTTTGATGGCCTCTCTTGAAATAGACAGAGGTATTCTTAACAAAATTCTCCCACATTAAAACATCCCTTTGTTTTTCTTTTTTCTATTTTCTTTGCCTGTTTCAATATTTGTTCGAACCAAGCACTGGTAGTAGGGAGGCTTTATTTGTTGTCTATTTGCTTCCTGTCACCATATTTATGTTCCCTTGTCTCCAAAAAGCCTGCCTGACTCAAGAGACACTGTTTGCAAAAAATGCTTTATGTTAGTATTAAGGAACATTCAGTCATTGTGATTAATGTCCAGATATTGTTCAAATTTTGAGAAAAAAGTAAGACCAGCATGGTATCAGCACAGGGTGGAAGGGTGGATGAAGGGGGTCATCAAGGAAAATACATTGGGAATAACTGGTATAGGCTATCTTTACTTTAGTTTTTGTTGTTAGTAATCACTAAACAAAGGCAAGGCAAGGCAAGTTTATTTGTATAGCACGTTTCATGTACATGACAATTCAAGGTGCTTAACATACAAATATTAGAAACATTACAGCAAGGTGCGACAGATAGTTTAGAAAATCTAGCATCTTTAAGGTTATAGAAGAAAAGCCAAGGAAAAACAAAGGAAAAAAAGTTTAGACAAAGCTAGATGAAATGCCAAAAGCTCAACAACATCACTATGATTCATCTTGGATATCTGTGCCAAATTATGTCAAACCATTTCAGAGTTGTTACAATATTTCATTTATAACTAAGACTGTTAGATAACATCAACAAAGAGTTTTGCATTTTGGTTTTATTTCTGGTCATGTGAATCTATGTATAAAATCTGATCTCTATTCTATTAATATATTCTAAACTAAGAGTTAAAATAACTTATAAGCAGCAGACCGCCAGCAGTTGTCATGAAATTTCTAGATTCCCTACCTAGTAAAATCTTTAAGGAAGCATGTTGAAACTGTTGCATAAAACAAAGCCCAGAAGAGCTGCTGCTGATTGTATGATAAGGTTGGCTGTCATAAATATACATTTCATTAAAAATCTGACAAGCAGAAAAGCAACATTAACACTGACAGATCAATGACAACTTTCTGACTAAGACAGTGACTCAGAGTTCACTTTCTCCATCTCCACATAAATTCTCCACTTACACTGCTGAAAACAATGTGTCATATGGCTGACGTGTTTTTCTGACTTTTAGACATTTCAGAACAAGAATATCTCAGTCTGCATGATATATCATCCATTGTCATTTAAAACAAAGGTTATTACGTTTTTATGTTGTTAAGCTTTGTGTAACTATGCTCACTAATGGTCATGAGCGTAGCTCATGACTTAATTAAGCAGTCAAATATAGCAAAGCCTATAATGAGCCTATAATGCATTATCAAAGTGTATTGCCCCTGGGGAGTATCAACTGTTAATGTGGGTTAGACCCTCCGCATTATTCTCATTAAACAGTAAATTAAAAAGAAAACCCGGAATTTAAGAGTTTGGTATTATTGATACCCTTAGGTGGGAATCAAGGTCTCTAATTGCCTCAGTTAGAGCGTTTCTAGCTGTCAGGCTTAATCCCTTTCTAGGCTTTACTACATGCAACTATACCGTCTATGCATGAATTATCCCCATCCCTAAAACTTTTACTGAAAATATGGCTGGTGTCTCCAAAAACACTGTTTGTACAGATCAGGCATCTTGATCACCAGGGAGATCAAATCACATTTTGGTTTGTAGACATTTACTTCCTGGCAGATGGAGCGATAAAGCTCTGATGAAGGAGTGGGAGTAGGCTATGCCGCAGCTAAATGTATTTGACAGTGCTGAAATATGGCAAAACTTACTTTAATTCCCTCTTGAAGGCGTCTATGTTTTTCCAAGATGAAACTATGTTGAGCGCTAAGAGCGATACTGTTGAGTCTGTGAGGCATGATGGCGCTAATTTAATATTAATGATCGCATAAACATGGCTGATCAGAGGCTGGTTAGTCATAAGCCATGTCAGACAGGCGATCAGAATTAAAGATGCCATTTTATGTTGTTGGAAATCATAGATATACGTGTTCTTGGCAAATGTTCCAGCAGCGTGCCTTTTCCTGTTACCAGCGAACATGTCAATATTTGGAAGTTAGTTGGTGAATGTGTTGGCTGAATGTAAAAACCTAAAACGAAGCAATCTAAAATGTAGTAGATAGGGTGTGTGATTAGGTTACAGATTTTGGAAAAAGAGCAGGTGAGCATCAAGATGTTTTTTATTCTTTTGGCTACTAAGTGGCAGGCCGTGTTCGACTGACCTGGGCTTGGCTACGGTGCCAAACAATTCTTTTTCAACTGTGTTTCACTGTGGACACTGGTTCCTGTCCAGTCTGAGACCATTGTTTTATAAACATATTTCTATCCTTTCTTTTTTAAATCCCAGTTTGAAACTTGTTAGAAACCTTAGACGTTTCAACTGAGGTTTTTCACTCTGATAGAGTGGAAGCGACGTCTGGGTGTTTCAGCTAAAAAAAAAGTTGCAACAGCAGATAACTGTGGCTGAGAAACTCTACACTACATGCATATAGCAATGTTGTACCGCACTTTTCAGCTAACTAAAAATTTGACCTGAGGGTAGCTGTGAATGAAAATTTATAGTACAAATAAAGACATGTGCCTATTTGATGAGTTATCATTAAATTTTATTCCTGTAAATGTGAAAACTCTATTTTGAAATCATTGTGTAAATTCAGAGCCCTGTTACAACCCCCCAAATTTCATACCATGTGCTTCTGCTCTAACGGACTCAAACATCAATCTGCTTTGTTATCAATCAAATGGTGATTGCCTGCCAGGGTCAGGATGATATGGATTCATGGCTGTGGCTTTCTTATAGCACCCATTTTCACAATCTCGTATCCATTTTTAATACTTTACTCTCTCTTTCACAGCACACATGTGTTGACAGTGGAAAACATACTGTACATTGTTCATTTTTGAAAATACTCCTATTACAGTACCCATCAGTGCTCACATGCACCTCTCTTGTCCTATCATCCTTATATCCTATCCTTTCAGGCTAGCAGAAAGAACTCTGAACTGTCTCTCCGTTCATACCTTCTTCTCTGTAGCTCATTTACAGTCCACCTGCACTCGCTTTCTCAGTATCGTCAGAGCTGCCTGGAATTATTTACTGCTTAATGGCCTACAGCAGCTCACACCAGCCCAGTGGTGCTTTGCTTTATTTATTGATTTCCATTCCTTTTGTCTTAGTGTGTGTGTCCATGACAGTGACAATGAGCATGCGTGTGCAGGACAAGGACACACTGCAACGATGGGAAAGAAAAAGAACCAAGGACACCGTGCTCATTTGAGCTGCTGGTGAAATGACCTGTGGATTTAGCGACTGATTGATGTGATGTTTGAAGGCTAATGGGTGATTGAACTGCCTGTGCTTCTATCTCTTTACATGATATATGCATGTGACAGTGTTTGCATTTCAGTGTGTGCATGCACCACAATGATAAACACTGCTGTCTAATAACAGTAAAGATCACAGTAGCTCACACTAAACTACCACCTGCAACTTTAGTTGATTTTCTTGAAATAGTTTAGTGCAAATAAGATAGAAACCATAAAGTGGTGTGTAAAAGTACCACCACAGCTTAGTGCACAGCTTAGATATGTCCTATTTGCAAATGTAAGTATTTGGTTTGAGATCATTGCTCTCTCTCTTTTGTTCTGCTTGGGGTCTGCTGGTGGGCCCTGGATAAAAAGCCCACGGCTGTGGAGAATTGATAATTAGCTCACCAATCAGTGAGTCTTTAAAAGACTGCTCTGCACACTAGTCCGGTTAGTTTTGTGAAAGCAACCATGGCTGAGGTAGCAGGACAACTGTATTCTGTATTAAAAAAAACAAAAAAGTCAAACTGAGATCTGGATGTGTGCACTTATTTCTTCTGCATTGGGGAATAAGTTTGCTGTAGTCCAGTGTCTTCTGGAAAAGCATTTTACTAATTGCTTATTTTATTCCTTATTATGACTTCTTCTGTGGTGATACTGTAAGTACAGCTGTTCATTCTAGAGATTGGTCACTGTTTACTTGTAAAACTGAACTGGTCCTAGTTTTATTTTATGTTTTGCTATTATCGTTGTTGTTAATTTGTCCAAGTTCAGTCTATGATAAAGTGCATGGTCATTGTGTGTACAGTAACAGTCTGGTATGAGCTCCTGTGTCTTTTCTGTTGTTGCATTGTTGTGTCTGATGATTTTCAAAGTTCCAGACAGGCATGCAAATACAGTGATCATGCAACACTTAAACTGTACACTGGTGGACTTCATTTAACTAATTATGTGACTACAAAATGGGTGACTAAAGTGCAGAACTTTTTTTTTTTTCATTTAACTAATTAGAAGTGAATGAGAAATTGATTTTTTTAAAGTTTCTGTGAGTCCCTCTGGAATGTGAGTTTTTTCTGTGCTGCTGGTTGTGATTTTTGCCAACAAAACCTCCTCACGGGAAGGGAAAAATAAACTGCACAGCATGGCATTATGTAAACAAATAGGAAGTCTGCTTATACAGTAGTATTGATTTGTGCACTTAATTAAGATAGGTAATGTTCTCAGAATGTTTTTCTGGCTTGTAGTACTGGCACATTTCCTTTGGCACGTTTTTAGTTTGTCAATGGAAATCTGGATTTCTTTAAAATCAATATTACCAATTCACAACCCTGCATTTTTTGTTGCTTTGTGCACAGATCTTGAAACATTTCACAGTGCTAGCTTCACAACCAACTGTCTGTTCCTTCTTTTTAGCTTCCAAGAAAATTATAGCCAACTGTAGTTAGACATTTGTGTTTATAATTAAGTTTAATTAAGTTTATAATTGTCTTCTTAGTTCTCTAATATTTGCAATATATCCTTATAAAAAATCATCCATCCTTGGCTAACTATGTTGAACTGGGTCAGTTTGTAATGTAATATTTTTCCCTAAAAGACACATTTCAGTCAGGTCTTTGAAATATAACAAGTAAAGTCAAGTTATGACATAAATACTGGAATTGTGTTTTCTATCTTTTTATACCATATACAGTAATTTATCCAGAGATTGAAGGACATCTGCTTTGGATTGATAGCAGAAAAACTAAAAGACACAAACATGCTGTATAATTTCATTTCATTGTTTTACTGCAACACCACGATGCTCCAATCTGTCCTTGGCTGTTTAAGGGTCCTCTAAAACGTGGATGAGTGTGTGAGAAGGGGGGGATAAGGGGTGTTTTAACCAAAATCCCCGATTATATAACACCACACAATAAATAAATAAATATACAGAGATTATACCCCCATCCAAAAAAAAAAAAAATGGATAAGATGAATGAAGGAAGGTGGTGGATGGCTTTGTGCTCCCCTTACGTCCCTCCCCTCTCTCTGGGCAAGATGTTGATATCACCTCCCAGTGCATTTTTAGATCAATGAAAGAGAGAGAGCTCTGTGTATTTTCAGCCACAGCTGTTGAGCTTCCCCACGTACGTGCTCACATCCGGAGAGACACGCAGAAAGAGAGGAAGAAAGAGGGGGGAGGCAGACCATCGTCCGACTCTTTGCTCTGCAGACGTGTGCGTGACCCACACGGCCCGGATTTCCCTTTAACTTTTTTAAAAAAACATTTTATCTTCCTTCTTTGATTTTCTTTTTCATAGACTGCTGTTTTCCTTGTCACATTCCTTCTGACTCTTTGGAATGAACAGTTTTCCCGCCTGCGCCGTTTCCATGTCAGCATGGGAACTGCTGTGTCCAAAAGGAAGAATTTGAGAAACGATGCGATATCATCTGTGGCAGCAAAAGTTAGGTGAGTGTCACCGGGAGCCCTCCGCCTGCGTGCCTGTTTTGTTGCATCCAGATGAAGTCTTGGGATGTATTTCGGCTGTCGGGTGCAAGTCACACCAAGTAAACAGGTGTGACAGATGTGTGTTTTGATGAATGACCACTGCGCTATCCCAGGTACAGCCTGCACGCCTAATGCGCAGAGA
>JBBDHI010000020.1:14877720-14893526 GCA_037177115.1 Craterocephalus stercusmuscarum
TCATCAGAACAGGTCAGTCAAGCAAAGTAATTACTTCCAAGCAGCTTTATGACTATGATTATCTTGCATAGAGCCGCCTGAAAGGGCATACGTATGTGTGCATTGTTCTAAGGCAATTTCTACTTTTATTTCAATGATTTAAATGCTTTTTAAAAAATCTTTGAAAACAAACAACTTAGTTACATATATTTAATGTTTCTTTTTCCACTCAATGGAGGTGCAAAATTGGAATTACTGAAGAACCTTCTTGACAAAAGTTACATTAAAAAAAAAAGTAGAAAAAAACTTGCTTTGTCGAATGTATTTCAGAATGTTTCCATTTTATGTAACAGGAAGCAGAAACACTACACAGGTCAAAAAAATTAAAATAAAATAAATCGGCATTATTTAATCTATTCAAAGATTAAACTTGACAGACTCTTAAATTAGCTCCGCAAATTATTGAGCTTTTGAGCCTCTTGGGTGCCGTCTCAGCGGAAGCAATTATCATAAAAGCATTTATGATTGAACTGATGAGGGATTTTTAAAAAGTGGTGCACTTGGTTGGTCTGAGCTCGGCCAATCAGAGCTTGATCGCACGACGACAGCTCCTGAATGTCAGCAATACTGCAAAGTGGTATCAAGTTAGCTGTTTGCAACAGGAAAGTGGCTGCATAAAGCTCATGGGTTATTTCATAAAGTACTCATGGGTAAAGCTTTTAGACTGATGTGGTCAAATGGCTCTCACTTTGCATACTTAAACACACAGACACAAAAACACACACCAGTTTATGACACTTTAAATGTGTTCATGATAAATACTTTTCCATTTTTCATCATGTGGATGTTTTACATTTGAGCATTATGAGCCATGGGTTTTGTGTTAAAGTCAAGGAGGATCACTGGAGTGTTCCCTCTGATGCAGAACTTTGTGTGTGTGTGCGTGTGCGCACTGACATTGCAATTCTGGCTTACGGTTTGTCTGGCACAGACGAGTGCTCTCCCGCAGTCTGAGTCACACAATATGTTTCCACTACAGATTTAAAATTCAGCAGTTGCCAGCCTGTCATATCACTCAGCCACTTTAATTCCAGCAAAAGCATTAAGCTGCCAAATTCTCCAAGAAGTCCCCCTAAACAGCTGCAGGGTTTAATAGAATTATTTTTCAGAGCTTCGCGCTGGAATAATTTTCCACTGCAGCGATGGCTGGATTCAGTCAAATGGTGCCACAGGACAGAAAATCCAATATCTATTCTTCTAAAAATGACTCACTTACAGTATGTCTGAATCTTAATGCTGTCCCAATTCATTCAGATGCATTGACCATGATGTGAGAAACTGTCTCAGACGAGTTTTCTTTTGTTTTTCTCTTCAGCCAAGAAAACATTAAAAAGAAAAAACGAAATCATTAAACATTTTATTGGACATCAAAATAAAGATTCTGATGTGTTCATTTTCATGTGTTTGCCTTTTCATTTGTCAAATTTATGGGATCAAACAGAAAATAAAGGTTTGAAACACAGTCGGAAACATTTTTTTCTGGACAAGTCAAGAGGAAGTCATTTACAAACCCTTAAAGCAGCTATACCAGATATTACGTCCGGCCATTTTAGTTAGCAAAAGCGGCTAATTTTTAGCTTTGGCGTGACGCTCTCTCTCTACCAATGGGGTTAAACTTCCAGAACTTCCAGATTCTGATCAGCCAGTAAGAGTGTTCCCCTCGGAATATGGCAGTTCAGGAAGTTAACCCCATTGGCTGAGAAAGAGCGTCACGCCACAGTTAAAAACTAGCCGCTATCGCTAACTAAAATAGCTGAATATAATATCAGTTATAGCTACTTTAAATTAAATTCAATGTACTGGTTTTCAACGGTTTTCACATTTTCACAATTTTTACCCAAATGGATCTAGAAGAAACTTTTATTACTCTTTATCATGGCCATGTGTTAAAATGACTGAAGACACCTGCACCTCAGTTTTCTTCCTCTCGGCAATGAAATGAGGTGATACATACAGGCTTGTAAATATAATTTTAGTTCTCTTTTTTAATAAAAATTATTTAACTTTTCCAAATGTATTTTAAATAAACTCAATGTTTATGTCTAAGGAAAATGAAGGCTAATTGCATTATAAAACCTGAGCTGAGTCAGTGACTTAGCTTAAGCCATGCATCTGGTCTGAAGTGGTCAACACGCATATGCAATGAAAACTTTTTTGGTTACTGGGGACCTACTGTAAGCTAAACGGGGAATTTGCTGCTATGTGAATCAGTACTCAGTTCCTGTAATAGTCAAAAATTCCCTTAAAAGTCCTTTATCTCCGTCTCCCAGAAATGTCTTGAATCCCTAATTTTCCATGTATTTGCATTTCACAAACTCGGCCTTTCTCCACCTTCAAAACTATGTTTCTTTCCACTACTTGAACTGGAATGTGGAATTAGCCTAGTTTATATGCAAAACTGAGTTTACCAACATCAAAGACGATTGATAAGCAACGGTAATCTATGAGGTGCAGTACGCCCTGTCTGTCTGCGGAGGCGGGAAAACTCTGGTCCACTTGTTTCCTCACATCAAAACAGACCTTTACAAATGTGTCCATCACTTCTCTATGGCAGCGATTTCTTCCCAAAGAGCTTTCCAATGAGCAAAACAACTGAGAATCTCTCAAAAAGATGAGAAAAATCTTAGTTTGACCTGCAGTCTTGGACTTTCTAGGTGTTTGAGACTTTAAAGGTAAAAAAAAATTGTGCTGCATCCTGATATACTGTAGTATCTCACCTAAAATCAAACATTAAAGCTGAAGAAGAAAAGGATCTGATCCATGTGAAACTCCACACCTGTCATTGAGCAAGTTTTGTTTTATCAAAGAACTTTTTGCTCTCACAAGATTTTTATCCATTTCATGATTTACTTTCAATCAAATTTTTTCTCAGCTTAGTTTTATTGATTTTTTGCTCCATATGTAATTAATCATCACGCTGCTCCGTTCCCGCTACTGCACAGCACACCTGTTCATCATCTGCCAACATTTTACTGGTATTTATACTCCCAGCTTTTCCAATCCATTGTTTTTATGGGCTCATCACACACTAATGCTTGTAAGAAACCCGCAGCATCAGCTTTAATTTACAAGGCATTGGATATTCTGAACTGAAAAGAAATGTAGGCAATTGTGAATTTTAAATAAAAGTCATCCAATCTTGTTGGCCATGTTGACATGGGTAATGATCCATGCCCTCTTCTCTGACATCTTTCTACTTTTACTTAGATTATTTGTTAATCAAAAATACCCTTCTTGAAATAAGCCCTCTGTTCTTAAAAATGATCAAATTTTCTTGTTTTGCATGAAAGAAAAATAGAAAAATTGGACAAAGGAGTAAACAAAATTGGCTTGGCTAGAATTCTTTAAACTAGCAAATTAATCTTAAAATAAGCTTATTTTTTTGTGCTTAACTTCCTCAATAAGACTATTTCTATTTTTAGACAAAAGCACTTTCTGCTCCTGAAGAATTTGCAGCTGTAGAGCAATTCCCCTTCCTTAAAAAACCTGCTGTCACAATTTTTTAACAAACACTCTCCATCAGATTTCTACACATGTTGGCAGGTATTTTGCCCCACTGCTCATCAGCAAAGCGCTCTCATTGGTCCTGGACTGTTATCTTTGTATGTTTTTTATTATTTTTTCAATTCAATTTAATTAAAAATCAATGTGTTATTTCAATAAATAACAATTTGGCAAATGCATATTTATTATTACTTTTAACAATCTCCATTTACTTGAATATCGAAAATGTTCTTTAATGGAAGGGGATGAATAATTTTGTCTAAAGTGTAGTTGTACTACTACTACTACTACTACCGTCATTTAGCAGACGCTTTTATCCAAAGCGACTTACATTCATCACAGACACCTGATAGGCACATCAGGAGGCAAGGTAGGGTTCAGTGTCTTGCCCAAGGACACTTCGACATGTAGCAGAGTGGAATCGAACCGGTGACCTCCTGTTCTGCAGGCGACCGCTCTATCCACTGAGCTACAGCCGCTGTTGTAAATAAGTTTAGGTGTTAAGACGTAAAGGGAAACTTGGTTGGAATAAAACATGATGTATTTTCAGGCTTCAATAGCCACATTGTCTTTACTGTCTTTCATTCTGTGTTTGCCTTTTGTGTATGATCCCTGCCTACTTTGGGGTTTTTGCTGTTTGTTTAATCTCTCACGCCCATGTTTCAAACCTGGAATTTCCAAAAATTTGAGCGGTGGACTACTTTGAATTGCTGGCTGACCACTAATGTTTGGCCAGTGTTTGACATTATAGACATACTGTAATGTTTTTATAAAATTTTCCCTGCTAGTGTCCTCCATCTGGGTGAATTATAACATCATGAATCTGCAGCAGCACTTTCACTCTTCTGTACAAATTGTGGCACGATATAACTGATGAGTTAGAGACCAAACTCGTACTTTTCTAATTGCCATGTATTGCAAATAAACATGTTTATATAGCAGAATGGGTAGCAGTGCATTTTTTTAACTGCTGCATTGGTAATCTTTTATTTACCTTTAAGTCTTCTGCACCTGAATGAACATCAGATAAGAGTGTATTAATACAAGTTTAAAGCAGCACAGAAAATAAAATGAAGACAGCCCCACAGAGACCTGAGATCAGATATTTGTGCTGTGCATCTCAATTCGGTTCTTATAGTCCCAACACCTGAGAGAATCAACCTGATTACCTAAACCAGAGTAAAAAATGACCCCACCAAGTATTCCATTAAACTGTGTGTGGGTGCTCCACAAAAATCAAAGGCAAGGGCCAGGTGGAAACATGCCATGAAACCACTTTAGCCTGTTAGAAGCTAACAGCGATGATTCTCAAACATGAATATTTATTTTCCTCTAGATCAAAATCGGCAACATGAAAGCATCAAACACCCACAAATTAGAGGAGCCTCTCAAATGCATGAATCATTCATTATTATGCCACAACTGCTAATTGCACGTTACGGTATCATAACAGCAGTGATATAACACAAATACTAAGTACTCTAAGCGTAGATGTGGCCTTAGAAAAACAAAGTGTCATTAGTAAGCTTTTTGAAATGAGATATATGGAGTGTAAGTGATTGATGGAGTTGCCAACTTCCTGTATCTGATGCAGTTTTTTTTATCCGGTGGCCCTGAAGTAAACATGTTAAAACATAAAATTTAAAGAATATTCTTTCAGAAAGTCCAACTCAAAACATGTTTAAAATGTCAGTATTACAGAAAAAGTAAACAATAAAACCACAAAATATGTGAAAAGTTGCTCTAATCTTTATTTGACTGTTTTCTTCCTGTTACGTCTGATGTCATGCCCCTCAGGAGTCATCTTTATAAAAGTCTGGAGGATGTTTACTTGTCAAATAAAGTCTTCTTGATGATCCAAATAAGAAAAAAACAGTGCATTAAAAATCCAAAGAAGCAAAGCCAAAAGATGTCGTTTCTCATTCATTGAGCTTAAACATTCCTCTCACTAAATCTCAAAAGTGCCTTTAGAGATTTAGCGATTAAAGACAGAATTAATGTTAGACTCTAAAATACAGGTTGGAAGAGATGGGAGAAGCAGCCAATGCTGATCAAAGCCTTATTGGCTTGTTTGAGAGAATTTCTTTCACTTCTTTTTTGTTCTTTGCTTCTCTACAGCTGGTAAACAATTGACGAGTGAAGGTTCTGACTCTGTAACAATCAGCACTTTTTATTTGCTGATGTGGAGTTTTAGGTTTCTTTATGTCCCCCAGCAGGGAGCATAACACACGAAGCAGTTCAAGACCTGAAACAGCCTGTGAACTGCATCCACACTGCGCCTCATATGATGAACATTAGCCCACAATGTGCTGTGGTAAGCTATCTGGGATATGTGAGCCCTGCAGACTTGTAACCTTTAAAACCGGCCGTATAGATACACATGGTGATGCGTTGATGTGCATGGCACCATGTGGAAGAACTGATGCTTAAATTCAGTCTTTGACTAGTTGTATAGTTAAATAAGGATTTAAAGAGGTGTGTTGATTCAGTTTTTATTCCAGGATAACATCAAATTGATGTGATGTAAAATCTTCCAATAAAACATGCACTTTTTTCATTTAAAGTTCTTAATTATCTTTCAGACTAAAAAAGATTTTAAAAGAAGTGTCTCTGCAGTGCTATTAAACTAGCATAAGAGGTGTGCATAACAGGCCTTACTTAGAAGTACAACTGAGGAATATTACAGCAGACATAAAGAAAGTTAATAAAAAATTAAGATTTCTTTTCAGCACTGGTTTCAAAATCAAAGTGTTTTCTTAAAGTCTACATTCTGGAATTTGAGAATCTTGTACACACATACCCAAATTAATATTTACTGTTTAAATGTAAATTTTACTTCAAATTAATTAAAATGAAAGTTGCTGGAAGATTATAGTAGATGTAAATAGATGAGTTGTTTTTGTGAAATATGAAAGTAATCCCGTTCAAATCCTTCCTTCAGCTCTGGAAATGTAATGGTAAACAGCACACACTAGTGGCTAAATGTCTGGAATTGTAAACACACTGGGAGCTCATCTGAACAATTAACATGAGCGAAGACATTACAGAAAGGCAATGGTATTTTATTTAAATGATGAACACGGTACAGTATTTGTAGAATAAGTAATGTCCCATCCTGTTGTGAAGGACCTTTCATGCGATGACAATACAGTGGCATGCATTAGTGGAAAAGAGCCTGAACAGCTCTTAGTAAAATCAATTACACCAAAGTATGCAAAAATGTGAACAATAGGAGATAATCAGGTGTATTGAAACAAACTGTACGTTTGAATATTTTTCTCGTAGCTTGCACGGTTACCCTGCTTTCTTTATTCATAATCTGGTGATCCTTCAGTTAATTCTACTTCACGACTGCGGATAAATAATAAATGCAATCTTCCTTTTTATGCTCATCTTGGTCCTCAATATGTCTGAGTGGGATATCTGTCACACTGTAAACGTAGAACACCTCACATGACAGTGGAAGCATTTTTAACTAAATCTCTAACTAAATTGTCGATGGAGTCAAATTTCTAAAACAAGTTTTATTTCATGACAATCTAGACAAAAATTGCCCGTCTAATTTAACACTCCCGTAAAAAATAAAAGAACCAAAAATATATTGGTATCAACCAAACACATGCAGCACTCTGAATGAGTGTGCTCACTGTACAATCTGACAGGGTGTACCGTTGCACCATAAAGACACATCATGTGCATAGTACAAATCTTAATTACAAACGTTCAGAGTGACATGCAAGTACAGTAACAAGTACAAAAAAGAGTGCAGTCCCTTTTCTCATACATTCAACACATTAGTGCTGAACTCATAAGTGTGTGGAAGCAATAAATGTCTTAGGGGGCTGTGTCAGTGATCTACACCCAAGCTAATATATTTGAGAAAATGTGGAATGGAAATGAAGTTCAAACAAAAGGAATAAAAGTGGGGGAACATTTTAATTTTCTGTTTCAGAGTCTGAAATAAGAGAAACTAATGAATGAAAATAAAACTGGAATATAAGTAGAGTGGCCTTTACTGATGACCAAAGAGGACAACATTTTAAGTTTAAGACCTCTACAGATATGTCATGCATAGATTTGTAGAAAAGTCTGCATTTGCACATTGCCTCTGTCTCCATCTTACATCAGTAGCAGCCAGATCTGGTAGCTCAACGACAGGTTAAACCTTCTCTCGTTTTTCCCTTCTAGGCTACTTAACAAAACAAAAAAGCATTTTTTGGTGTCCTGAAATGTGCAGTTTTGAAATTTTACAAGATGAACATTTAAAACGAGTAAAAACATTCACGGTTTCAACACCATCGTTTTCTGTTTTCAGTCATACAGACATCGACTTTCGGAGGTGGAGCGATTACATGATGCATCGATACGAGTGGAACTCTGTTGCTGAGCATCACCACACAACCGTCTTTATCCAAGAAGATTTACAGCTTTGACGAAAACATAAAACCCTCAACATGTCCTGTTGTTCTCATTTGCATTTGGTAAATCACCATCTTTACTGTAATTTGCTGCAGCTCAAATCTTTTTAAAGACTGATGATCAAAAACAAGTGTTCACTTAGAAGAAAAAAACACCGAAAGCACAATGAAATCCCTTTTTCGTTTTCTTCAAATGTGGTTGTTCACAAAGCACTATATCAAGAGTTTTAAAGCTTTCATTCATAATAGGTGATAAGAAACTTGATACATAAAGTGTCAAACTGGGGTGGTTAGCAGTATATGACTCTAGAAATAGCTTATACAATGTCTGCACTGAGAAGAAAACACATGCATTCAGTGAAGTAAACACGTTCCACTTCCCTCGTTCATTTTGGGTGAACTGTACACATCTAATCTAAAATATGTTACAAAAATTGGGCGCTGCTACTCTGAAGCCGAGTGAGCCAGACAATCGTTGTCAAGAAACCTCCATCTACTACAGAGAGTGCTGATGGTGATGTTGAAAACAACCATCTCATGCTCCCATGCCCTGCGTACCTGAAGTATTGTCAAGTAAAGACAAGAAAAAACACAAGAAGCTAAACTATGATAAAACCCCCAATCTGTACAGTTGAAGCCTGAGACAAAGCATGCTGGGATTATAAATGCATGCAGGATAGGAAAACGTGGAGAGGGTGAAAGTTTTAAAATTCATGGGGATCACCCCTGGAAGGTTCACATGACAGTCACAAGTCCCACAACCCCAAAGTAAGCTATACAAGAAGCTCAAACAGGATAAAAGTTAAGAAATGGTGTCAAAGTGCCTTGGATCATAAATATTTCCCTTTTTTTTTTTTTTTAGCATCCTCCACACTTGCCCACCTCCAAAGAAAGCATGGTGCACAGAATGCCAGTTTGAAACTGAGTAAAGGGCTGTTGTGTTGTGTGGCTGTAGGCAGGAAGATACCGGCGTGCATATTAAAGCATCTGTATCAGGACAGGGCCTCATCCTCGCCAACGTAGGGCAGGTCCATACTTTTCATCCCATCGCCGCTCTCCTGTTTCCTGAGGAAATAACCAGTGAGACAGTGTGAGTGATGGAGACGTTGTGGACTCAGTCAATAACAAAACAGTAAAACAAAGCAAGCAACATATCTACAGGACAAAGTGCACGAGGAGAAAGAAGGGGTTAGAAAAAAGGTTATCCGACATGGTTAATTGTCCTTCCGTTAAACATGAACAAAGCCTCATGCAAACACTGCAAACTTATCAGTTAATAGATGTGTGGACAGTTCTTTTTTTCTTTTCACCTCATTTTGCATTTTGTTGCATCGGACACTTCATGCTACATATCAACCACAGGCTGCAGCATCAAGCATTTCTGACATCTGTGTCAGTGTCACGGAAATCGTGCTACTAAGAACCTTAAGGCTGAACTTCAATAAGACCGTGCAGATGTTCAATGACTGTTGCAAAATCAATTTAAAACACTATAGTAAAAAGCTTCTCTATTTGTTATTTATTCTTTGACTTTGACCAGATTTTGATTAACTGAGTCAAATTTAGATGACGGTTCTCAAATTTTTCATCATTTAGGTCATGATCAAATGGGATCTGTCTATGTTCTGCACAGCACACGCACCCTGACACATTAAATATGCAACAGACTTGTTTGCAGGTCGCTTACTGTGGACAGAGAAGCAAAGCACAACATTCCCGGGGATTATAAGTGTGGACGCCCCACAGCTACAGTAGCACAGGCTGGTTTGCAAACTTGATGCTTGAGTATCCGACCATCACAACCATATTTGGGGGAAATAGATGCTTATGTCATGCCAGGGATTGCACAGTATTCTCTTTACCACTTAAACCAGGCAAGCGTTATCCTAACCTTGTTTACCTTTTTTGGTTACAGTGAATGTAGCAGTATCTCACATTTCCTGCTCTGCCTTTCCTGCAGGGCAGGGGAAGGGGAGAGAAATGATGACAGTCCATTCACAGTCACTCAGACACACTGCTTGACAAGCATCAGCAGGCAACACTGATGAAATCAGTGAAAGGATACAGTAATAACGGCACGCTGCACACGAATGTGTAATGTTTCTGTAAACAATCCTTACCGGAGCATTTGCCCTGGAGCACACAAACTGCTGCGGTCCTCTTTTCGACCCCAGTCAAAGGGGTTCCCAAAAGAGCGCTTCCTCAACATGGTTCTCACCAGGATCTGCAAAACAAAATGCCCAAAAATGATCCAAAGGAACTTAAATATTAAAACAGTCCCTTCTCTCACCTTTCTTGCAACTGAACACTGATGATACACCATACAAGAAATAATCCATCATTTTTCAAATGTCATCTGAACAGGAAAACATGTCATCTGTACATAAATATCAATAATGATGGCTGATTGGGTGAGTTAAAGCAGAACTTTGCAACTCCAGCTTGGAGCTCTCTCTAGTGGTCTCATTTGAGAGCTTACTGTCGTAAAGTTCAAATGTTTAGATGGTGGAAAGCCAAAGAACCGATGCTTAGTCTGGCTCTGACTTGTTCTAACCTAGCACTGTTAGCGGCTCGGTTGTAAGGGGATCTGAGTGCCGTAAAGCAGGTTTTGTTATCGTGAGATCTGCTCAGGTCTGACCAGGCAGAGTTGCAAGTTCTGCTTTCAGGCCACAGACCCCGAGAGGAGGTGAGGGAACATCGAATCTCTCCATAAACACTTTGTTTAGCTCCACAAGGATTCAGAAAAGCATTTATTGAGGTAAAAATACTGCATAGTTCTGCTTTAAAGGGTCTGACGAAATGGTTGGTGTAATCATCAATCACATTTTGTCTGTCTTTTTTTCTAAACACAAAGCAGCTACAAAATACAAACTGAACTAATCTGTGACCATTTACTAAGTGATAACAGAGGCTGGAGTGACTGTGACGTTTTTATCTGTTGATATGAGAAACAATGAAACAGAGAAACTCACCACTGTTGCCAGGCTTGGAATGTGTTTAACTGAGTTCTCCACTTCCTCCTCAGTCACTTCAATCAGCATGCAACAGTTGTCATCCTCGGGAGGAAGAGGCTCGGCACCGTGCTTCGTCACCCACGGGTGCACCTGGACACGAAAAAGGTTAACACGAGCTGTGAATGTAGTCGACTAGCTTATGATGCAACAGTTGTCAAATAGGAGCAGTATAACCGCTCACACACCCTGCCACGTATATGAACTCTTCTCATTGTGTCTGTATGCACCCACGCAATTAACAATCAAGATTATTTATTCAAATAGATAAATATAATGAATGAAAATGACTACATTGAAAAAAAACTCACAACTGTGTTATTATATATGCTTGCCATTTCATTTATCATTTGTATCCAATAAAGCCTGAACTTTTCTTTTTTATCAGTGGCATGGATTTGTTCTAAATTTGTTTGCATTTCTTTAATTGTCCTCTGACCACACATTTTGAGTGCTGAATTGCAAAGGAGGGTGCAATTTGTTGGTCCATCCTTCAGCCCCCTTCAAGCTTAAAATCAGCCACATTTTAATCAAAGGCTCAGCTTTGCAACCGTGAAAGAAACTAGCAGGATTAATATTATACAGCGTGCAGTTTTACCTTAGCAGGGATCTCTGCGACAGCCTCGTTTTGGGTTTACAACTGTCACACATGCTCAGAGTGGCCTTTTCTACTGTATCAGATTCAGTGCTGTTTCATAGTCTGTCATGCTTTTAAGCTATTCATTTCCCTCATTCTTTGCTACATACTTTGAGACCATCTCCTCAAGCACTAAGTCTAAAATGCAATCTATCTTTTGGTTTGGCTACAATATGACAAAGTACTTAGAATTGCCCTTGAATAACCATAAAACCTCAAGGGCTTTTCTCTATAGCTGACGTTGAAAGAACATCTAAGAAATGCATCTGTACTGCTATTAAACTTCTTGACTTCTATTTAGTGCTTTTGAGGGAAGTAATACTTCTTGCCAGCTACTCAGGGTTTTTTTCAATAAATAATGCTGCCACTTCAGAAATCTTAGCAAACCCACTTAAAGTCCAACTGCTCTCTCTACCAGTGGGAAATGTCTCACAGACTATGTACAAAAAGCAAGTTTTTCACAAAGCCCATTTTGGTTTTTTTCCTGTTTGTTGTGTAAATCTGGCTGCAAGTAGCCATAATGCCCAGTAGTAGCATTCAGGGCTTGGCAGTATATCGAGATTTTCAAACATGTTGAGATTGTGTCACATTAGATATAGAATGAGGGAATATCATTTATATCACATTAGCTTGTTTTGAGTTAAAATGTCTCTTTTTTAGCATTTTGCTTAACTGTATCCTTGTTATAGTCATTGAAAGTTATTTTTTTAATATAATTTTAATACTCGTCTACTTTAATTTCAGGCAAACATTTTAATGCACATGTGCTTCTGATCCTTAATAAAAGTGAATTCTGCACTTTAAGGGCTGTAAATTTGAACCTTCTCCTCGATTACTTGACCAACAATAATTATATTGAGATAGATATTGTATAACATGATTAGGTAAAAAAAAAATTGAATTTTGGTTCATATCGCTCAGCCCTAGCAGCTCTGTACATTGTATGCTGGTTGCTTGAAGCCCCTTCTTCATAAGGGAAACATAATACGGAGAAGAGTTTTCACCTTTATCTGCGGTACTGATATCCTTGTTTCTGGATTCTTGTCCAGCATTTTCAACAACAAATCTTTGACATCATCTGATATGTCGGCCCTGTTGACACAAAAACACATCAATGAATAAATAAATTCCACATTTATATTAAACCAAAACCAAATAAACAAAGCCATTCTAAAGCAAATTAGCAGGAGAGATAAAGCATACTGCTCTGGTATCACCACAGGTTGTGTCTTGATCTTTTGATGAAGACTGAGGATGCGTTCATCCATAAATGGACACTGTGAATACAAGAAATGAGCCCACTTTAATGAAAGACTACCAGACTGACATTTACAGTAAGAACATTTTAAAGCATCAAGCTCTATTCAGCTATCTATTTTTTTTTTCCATTCCTCACACTCACCACTCCAAAGACGAAGCAATAGAGTGTTACTCCCATGGCCCAAACATCCAATGCCTTTAAGAGAATCAAGCAAACATATGAATAAAGACAAATACTTAATATGGCCTAAAATAGTCGATTCCAATATTACGAGTAAAAATATATATTTGGGTGCAAGAAAGCTGTAAAACATTGCACTGAACAAGAAGAAAAAGAAGACAGCTTATTGCATTCCTAAACTTCATCCCCAGATGGCACTAGATAGCTAAAAGCTGACTCACTTTCCCGGAGAAATTCTTTCTGGTCTCAGAGAGCGCTTCAGGGGCAAGGAAAGCAGGTGTTCCTACTGTGCTGGTCAGGAGCGCGTCAGCTCCTTCAAACTGATTACTAACTCCAAAGTCTGCAATCTTAATGTGTCCGTCTTCTCCCACCAATAGGTTAGAGGGTTTAATGTCTCTGTGGATGATCCTCTGGTAATGTACTGTTAAAAGAAAGAAAACAAAAGCCATATTACACCAACAATATCCCCTTCATGTAATCATGCTCCTGGACAAAGGTGTATATTTGTCATTTTTCTCTGTAAGCACAACCAGGTGAGGCTTTAAAAAGCATTTTCCTTTCAGGTTTATTTTATATGCGCTTCTGAATAAATCAGTTGTTGGCTCTGAGACATGAGGAGAAATCTCTGGCAATGCACAGAAAGCTGGATAATACACTGTAAGTTTGCCAGAGCCATAATAAAGTGTCTGGCAATCGTCCCTGCCTATTCCCACCAACAAGAAGACTCACACCTACAGTTCCCGCTTCAGATGTGCCACGCTCAGTAGCTGCATTGTCCTACTAAACAACCCACACTGACTCTAAATAAAAGCATATTATTTTCTTAGAATATGATTATTAGGATGACTCCTGATTGTTTTTTGTTCTTGATGCAAGAATCCTTCCTTTCCCTCCCCCAGCGCCAGTCTCCTAGAGACCACACTTATGCAAAACCTTCTTCTGAGCCGAAACGCATTAAGAACCACTGAGATGATGGGAAATGAGCCATGTGGGTGGCTAAGAGTCAAGAACAGCTCAAATGGAGGACTTCTTTGAACAGCAGTGAAAAATTATAGGACAATAATTAACATCTTGGCAATACAGTGAAAGCTTATTGTTGTTTTACACAATCAATGGGTTGCTAAGGATGAACTTTTTGTCATATACCAGGTGTATAAAATATATTATAAAATCTAATGCTTAAACAAGCTAGTTTTAAATCATAACACTTTCCATTTCAGGAGCTAATTATGGATATGAAATTGTGGTTTGATCAGTAGTTAAGTAAATACTGTATAAACTGTGAATTATATTGTATTTAAATACGTAACAAACCAACAAGGAGAATTTTTATACACATCCCTGATCAAGCAATTCTCCATCCACACATGAAAAACAAGCTGAATGGAAAAGCACAAAACATTTTCAAGACTCACAAAACTCAATTCCTCTGAGAAGATCCTGAAAGTAAAATCGGGCCTGATCCTCACTGAATGGTTTGTCTGTGGGGACTTCCATCACAGCTCTGGATGTACAAGGACACACACACACACAAATACACTCAATTAACAATCACAACTAATGAGAACAAGCTTATTCAATCATGACTACAAACGAGGCTTAGCTTACCCTTGCTTCACCAGCTCAAACACTGGGACAAACAAACAGACAACATTAGGGAGGACATAAGTTCAGTTACACAGTTTCACAATTGATTTTAAAGACCTTCATTGTGTAAGGCTGTGTGTTATGTGTGTGTGTGTGTAGCTCAAAAGGCAGACTGCCCGACCAGAACATACCCATGTACAGATGGTCCTCGCTGGGGTCATCCAAAACCTGGCACCAAATCACAAAGGAACAGGAATGAGCGTAACACACACCTAAACCTAAACACCTCAAACATACAACACACATTTTATAAGAGACACTGTAAACACCGTACTAAAGCACACCTAAAATAGCAGTATGAAGATAGTTTGCTGAGATGTTTTTATTGATACAAGAATGTAACCGTAAAATCATTTACTTGTATTTGAGGTGCTAAAACCCTTTTAGTTCTTAAATTATCTGTAATAATACTTTAGTGCAAACTGAGACAATCTAGATGCATTTTTAATTTTTATCCTCTACCTCCTCTGCTATACTGTGCTGAAGATGGAAGAGGCACAATCCAGATTTAACCCAAACATTTTAAAACCTGCACTTGTTTCAAATGAAGGGTTAATATTATCATCTATAGTCTCATTTTCTGGGGAAACAATTATAAAAAAGGCTAATTAGTACAATGCCAGTATTGCCAAATGCCAGGGCAGTCTAGATCATACACAAAGTTGTGTATATAAATTCTCTGTTTTTACAATCAACATTACTTAAAACTCAGAATGCTGTTCATCATCACACATCAGAGATCATGTATAAAATCATTAAGCATTCACTACAACTCAGTATCCAAAATCTTTCCTTCCAAAGAGATGGGGTCATAATTGACAAGGGAATGCCAAAGTAAAAATGCATTTGGTGAGAACCAAATGGAGTTTTGTGCCTGAATGTGGGGTGAAACTGTGGAATAGGCTGGGGGGCAAACACAGGCAATGTCAAATTATATATTTATTCAAATCATTACATAAGAAAATGGTCATCTAAAAGTATTAAATAAGGTGCTTTGATTTCTATTGATCAAATTATTGGTATAACTGCTGCTATTATTATTATTATTATTATTATTATTATTATTATTATTATTATTATTATTATTATTATTGTTATTGTTATTATTA
>JBBDHI010000020.1:14893626-14908193 GCA_037177115.1 Craterocephalus stercusmuscarum
ATTATTATTATTATTATTATTATTATTATTATTATTATTATTATTATTATTATTATTATTATTATTATTGAATACATAAGCAGCCTACATTGCACCTATTCTTACTAGCATTATTATTTAATTATTATTATTATTGATCTATAGTTATTTTGATATTATATAAGTATATTATGAAATACAAGTGAGGCAGAAAAACAGTGTTTGGAAAGGGGTTGGGGTGGATAAGCACTGGCTTCCTCCCACTGCCTTTGGACAAAATCTTTTTCTTTATTTTCGTTTCATGATCATTTAAAGGAGCAACAAGCGGAAATTCATCATTTCTAGGTATAAAGGATTAAAAATGCGCAATGTGAAGCGCTAGATGTGTAATTCCATCTGGAACATAGCATGACGTCACACACCGTCTCTCTGTGTTGATATGGAGCCTGTTGTTTACAAAGGTAGTCTCCGTCCGCGTGCATGTTCGTGCATGTGAAGCTCCGCTTCCTTCATGAACTGAGCGAAGGCCCTCCCTCCCTTCACGTACAGCCAGCCACACCGCATTGAACAGAAATGGCGGAAGTTGTAAGCGTGCATTTTAAGATGACCGGGAACACTTTTCACCACCCAAAGAGCCACATTCAACGGCAAACAAACCGGGTAAAGCAAGGGACAAAACGAGGAGAAACAAAACGAGCGCTGAGAGTTACGATTCGACTCGGAGCTCGCTTTCCTTCTCCTGGACTGGTAGGAACCGTCTTTATTTAAATCTAGTGTTGCAGCAATGACAGCTCCTTCAGACTTGCTCTGGAAAACCATAAAGTTGTGACTCTTGTCTTTTATGCTGCTTGCATTTAGATATAGTTCTGCTCTTTTACCTCGGAGCCATAGCGGACATCGAGCATGGGTAGAACAAACTGTCAATCATGACACACGTTTGTTTTGGTCTCAACCCCCAACAAAATCACTTGTTGCCCCTTTAAATATATATTTAAATATAAACATTAGAGGGAAGAAATATTAATATAAATACATATTTACAATTTAAATCAATATTAAAGATATATTCATAAACTTAATCTTGAACTGAATTAAAGCATCCATCTACATGTTATAACATCACTCACCTCAACTAGTTTAACAACATTGGGATGGTCAAGTTTTTTAAGAATAGCAATCTCCTGATAAACTCGCTCCAGCGGACCTTTGGGCTGAGCAGGGCCCTCAGGGACACCTCTGGCACCACGAGGAGGCGGTCTCCCTGATGAAGGGGAAAGTGATATCAATGGGCAATCAGTGAGCAAAATAAGAGTGGACAGAAAAGAAGCTGAGACTGTGTGTGTTGCATTTGCTCTCCGCTGCCGTAACCATCTGCCTCTGACTTACGTGGGAATCCTGCCTGCCTCATCAGCCTCTTCTTGGACAGCACCTTCATCGCCTACATGAGACAAGGAAGCAGATTTGGTTTGAAGGAGGATAAGAGAATAAACGGAGAGTAGGTGGGAGAGTCCAGTAGGCAAAGGATCCAAAGAAAAAATTAACAGGGAGGCAGATGAAAAGGAAGATAAGATAAAGCACAGCAAAACCTTCCTGATTTGTGTCCTCGCTTTTACACAGAGCGATGATCATCCCCGCAGATATAAATGTCTCTCTTACCCTTAACAGCCTTTGTATGTTTTATTTAACACTGACCGAAGTCGTCAGCACAAGAGTAATAAAAGTTAGACTAACAGTACGAAGCTCTCGGCTAAAATGTTAATGTATTTCAAAGATGACAGATCCTCAACACATCAAAGGAAAAAGGGTTTCGTTGACACCGATAAGTGTGCAAACCTTATTTTTATGGCTGAGGATGCTCAAAACACTTTGTTCTTTCCAAAAAAGACCCAATAAAAAGGAAAGAATGATGATAAAATTTTAAAAAAGCATTATTTTGGATGTCTTGGAGGAGTGGAAATCTCTTTTCTGATCTGAAGATCTTACTGTGCCACAACTTCCAGGTTTGTTGTTCAGTCTCCTCATATTTTGCTACATTTTGCTGTACTATGCTTTAAATCCACATTAAAGAATCTGGCTTCTAAGTGGCATTCTTTATTTTTCCCAGTCTGAAAATAAAAACCTCAATTTGAAGCTTTTCATCCAATGTATCACTATCTGAAAATGTAAAAATGTGTTAATAAATTCCACCAAAAGCAGGACTTAACATTACCTGCCATCCCCTATGCTACTTAGTAGTATTCGAGGTGCAGCGTTTTCACAGCCTGGGCCTGTGCATTATCCATGTATATGGTATATGAGAATGAAATCGACATAAAATGTCTCCTTGAGAAAATATATAACATAAATGCTGACATTAATCCGCTGGTGGGTGATCAGCCCGTGTAAATATGTAGCCAGTAATGATTCAGAGACAACCTAGGATAATTCCATCGGCAATTACTAAAGCTGACAAAACAACGAGTGAGAGTTTAACAGCTATAACGGCTACATTGTTAGGAGGGCAAACATATTTTAATAATCTATCTCAATGGCCTCAGTTATTATGACAGCGATTTAATCACTGAATGAGACATTTGGGCTTTGCCACTTGGGAGAAATATCAAAATAATCCTCATGTCACTGACATTAGAATCCAGCTTAATGAGAACTGCTGCAATAATTATGAAAAGCAAACAGTAAAGCTTGAGCTGGTGCATTTTACACAACGCGGGGAGCTTTCCCATGAAATCACACCAGTAAATACGACAAAGGCAAGTGAGGTCTGATTGTGGGTGTTCTGCGTGTGTGCGATAAGTCACAAGGGAAGAGGGGGAAGTGAGACAAACAAGACAGCTTTGACAGCTGGACTCTTGTGTGCATGAAAAACTCACATAGTATGTGTTGTCATCCTCATTGTAAGCCAGCTTCACAACACCATAGGAGCCCTAAGTAGAGGAGATCAGAGGCCGATGAGCAAAGGTGAGATAGAGCAAATAAAAAAAGTACTTTCATAAAATGTGTACAGCGGACATTTAAAGCACACAAAAATACACAGAAGAGCTGATACACAAACATTTACACACAAGGGAAATGAGTGGGCTGTCAGTGTACACTGAAAGTGCACCAGCTGCTTCAAAGTGAGAACAGAGAAATTCAAACGCTCTCTCCCTCTCTCTTTCATTTTGGATTTTGGGCTAATTAGGGAAACTGGATTTCCCCCCTCCCTCCCGCCGGAAATCCAGGATGAAAACTAAGTCCGATTAGAAGCTTGTGCAGACAAATTCATGCACAAAAAAACAAACAGACAGAGAGGGGGAGAGAGGGCAGGATCAGCTCCTGCTGGGAGAGCAGATTGCAGCTCGGAGAGGCAGCAGAGAGCTCATCCTACGGTTCCAGAGACGATCAGAGCGTAGGAGCCTCTTCAACAATCCCGAAGGCCTTTAACTGTCTCTGCTGGGCTCAAAACCGCACGCATTAAGATGTCTATCTACCACACTATGCATACAGGAACACACACACGCACTCACATTCTGCCTTACAAAACATACAGTCTGCAACATGCATAAATGAACCGCTCTCACTCGCTCACACACACTTGTACCCACTAAGCCTAGCACAACCCTTAGAGAGTGCTATTTATACCAGCCTCTCATCCATCTTCCAACTCTCTCGTGGCCTGGTGGTTTACACGGAGTTTAGGAAATGAGGACAGCAGGGAGAGAGGATATCAGAGGCTGTTACTGCATGTCCTTGATGATGTGCGTTGCTTGACAGACATGCAGTAGGCGGAGAGCAGAGAGAAATGAAAGAGTCAGTGAGAGGGGGCAATCAGTGAGTTGTCTCTGATGGTACCTTTCCAATCTCATCCTTCAGTTTGTACTGGTTGAGCTGAACACAGTCCTTGAGGAGTGAGAGAGCAGAGCAAAAAGAAAATAAGAGAAGATGAAAATGGTTTCTTTTCAAGAGAACCCGAAAGCAGGTACGGGCATTAGGTATGATGCATCGTGGGTAATACTGCTTTTACCTGGGAATAGCAAACAAAATCATCTACATTAGGTTTCCCCACAATTATTGTTTATTACTGTTTTTCCACAATGATTCTTGTGCTCAGTACTATTCTTTGTCCAGTTTTATGTTTGATGATTCGCCACATCATTTTAGTAGGTAAAACATCTGGACTACAGGTTGACTAGTCCAGCACCCAGAATCAAGCCATGCTGCTGTACATGTAGTGTGTGTATGTGCTTTAGCATTTTATTGTTAAAACATGCAAGGCTTCCCCTGGAAAACAGTTCATCTGGAGGAGAGCAGCATATATTTTACAATATGTGTATACCTGTCCAAATGTGCCAGTGGAACCATAAAAGCTACTTGTTACTGAGTTCAACCCTGATAATGAGATGGATGCTCCTTGTCTAAGTCAGCCTTGCACTGAAAACAGGCATTACAGAATCATTTGTGTTTGAACCAGCGCTGCCTGAGGGCCAAAAAGTTCAATTTTTCAAGAAAATGTAGCTGTAGTTTCCTAAACTTCTACCCGTTCTTACTTCTGAAAGACTCTGCTTCTTTAACCCTTGTGTGCCCCCTGGACATTTTTGTCCACTTCCAAAGTTCAAAAGTCCCTCACAGACCATCACCCTGCTCACCAGAACTGACTTTTGGCGAAGAAGTGTCATTTGCATGAAATTTCAAAAGCCAAACCTTCTAGAAAGTGGACAATAAAGTCTACTTGATGGGTCATACATGTCTGTTCTCTGAGGGGTAACTCAAGAGTTAAATTGCTCTTTTTTTTTCTTTTTTTACCCAATCACAAAGGGAACAGCAAACAGATGCAAAGTGGGAGCCTCGTGTTCTGTAAATGGCCAAGGGCAGCTAAAAGCTCTGGTTCCCATGCCACAGTCTAACAATGAAATGTAGTTTACAACTAAGAACAAATAACAGGGCCACTGTGATTTTCCAGAGCCTGACTATACAGTCCTAAATGTAATTTATTTTGTTTATTATCTTTTATTATTACAGTACACTTAGCTGCAGCAATGTCTAAAACAGGAAGCTTCCTTAATAATCCAAACCAAATCCTACCTTAAAAAACTAGCATGTATATAATAAGATACGCTGAAATCAAACACCCCTCTCAATATTAAACAACCTCTGCAGGTTGTTCCCCTAAGACAGCTCCTGCTGTGCCAACATCTGCATCTCACAGGGACCACGTCTACATTATAATCACATCTACTGAGACTATAAAACCTTACCTTTGCATCCACAAACTCAGGTCTTTGCCAGTGAACAGCTGCTTTGAGGACAAAGGCACATGTAGTT
Source organism: Craterocephalus stercusmuscarum (assembly GCA_037177115.1). Classification (NCBI taxonomy): domain Eukaryota; kingdom Metazoa; phylum Chordata; class Actinopteri; order Atheriniformes; family Atherinidae; genus Craterocephalus; species Craterocephalus stercusmuscarum. Next base: position 14,898,907 of record JBBDHI010000020.1, read on the forward strand.
CACTTACTCTGAGCCCAATTTCATACCATAATACTCAAACAGATGTTAATGAGGAGTACCTCCGAGCCTGGCTCGTTGTCAGCTTTATTTTATCCATCCATGTGTGATGCTTTAAGCAATGCACACGTCCAAAGGGAACACAGTGGGTTCAGAGATTCAAAATTATATAATCCCAATTACTAATAACCTGTGATGTATAATCAGTGACACCCTATTAAACAGAAATAATCTGACCCCACAGTGTGATGATTTCAAACTTCAATTATCAATATGAGACGCTAATTATAAAATAATCTGCTGCTTTCAATGTAACTTCTCAAATAGTGGAATCAAATAAGTAAAGTTCACATCGGGCCTCATGTTTTTTGTTTTTTGTTTTTCAGACCTTAAAAGCAGAACTATTCCAGCCTCAGGGCGATCATACCTGGAGATCTGTGATGGAAACACTGTGGGACTCCACCGTGGGTCGGCGGGGCAAGCGTGGAGACGAGTGGGGAGATGTGATAGGGGAGTAAGGCAATGACGGGTAAATATAACGTCCATATAGTCCGGGCGAGCTGCAAGGGGACGTTGCAGTGTGTGAGCGCTCTTGCAGAGAGAGTTTTCTATCAGACAGGCTCAATCGGCCCCTTTGCTCTTGGCTTTCGGGCAGCAGTGCTTCCGGCTGACTGACTGTATGGGACAGCAGGTCGCAGGATGGAGTCCGGAAAGGAGCCGCTGTAGAGGAAGCTGGCTCAGAACTGTCCATGTCTTCTACCTAACGGCACACGTTAAACTGGGTTTAATTTCCAATACTGAAATGAGACGTTCATGTTTATTTTCAAGCGAACATTTTACGTTTAAATTTCCCCTCTTCTCTCCTGTATCTACAAGGGAGTGGATCACATCTTACCTCTTCCTCCTCCCCGGCCTCTCCAGGCGGTGTCGTGGGTTCATACTCTGTGACCACGATGAGGGACTCCATGGGGTCCGGGGAGGGCGTCTCAGAGTGGGTGTTTAAAGGTGGAGCAGGACAGCTGCACAGCAGATCAGGCAGAGGTTGTGACGGATGCATTTGGGGCGCATGGCTGCCGCAGGACGCTGGCGGCTCAGCAGACGGCCAAGGGTTTACGTGACAAGGAAACATGGTGCCTCTTCACCAAGACTGCCAACCAGCGCTCCATCAGATGGGAACGTCAGGAGGAACTAGTGCCTTAAATACAACAGACAAATGCAGGACGAGGACATAAATATGGAGAATTCAGTTTATAGAAACTGTGTCTGACAGATCAATGTGTGTTCAGAAAGGGGAGGACTACTTTCACAGCTGTTCCATGGCATCTGAAGCACAAATAAATACTGTTAACTAGGAATGGACGATTATGGAAAAAATAATAATCACAATTATGTTGATTGAAATTGAAATCACGATTAATGTACAGGATTATTCATTGATTTAAAAAACTAAAGTCTTTATTGAACCAAACCAAAACTCAACCTCAAATATAACTTATTCAAAAAACAACTGGAAATAGATTAGAAACAAGCTCAAACAACAGAGTAAAATAATAATTTATTAAAATAATAATGGCAATAAAAATGAATACTCAGTCTATATGCATTCCTGTTACATACATGTGAAAAGTGGCATTAATCATTTTTCTTAGATTACAGTGTTTTTATGTTGTGAGAAGGCAATATTGTAATTAGGATTAAAATTCGATTAATTGTCCAGCCCTACTGTTAACCTCCATGCAACACTTTCAGAGGGCAATGCTTGATTGTCAGATTTTATATGAACCACCGACGTCAACACGGAGAACACTGAAGAGCGAAGAGACGCCAATTAAAACTGAACACCGGCTGATGCAGGCTGTCTGCCCAAAGGCTGCAGCCCAAAAACATCTTAACTCACTTCAGCAGGCCTTACACATGACTGAGACAGATTACTTTAGTATACTAAATACTATGTCTGTCTGCGTTTAAATATTTTCTAGCACGGTCAGTCTTTAAAAACCTTTTTTAAAAATGCTGTTCAAACTTTGAAGAAAAGTTAAAAGCCTTTACTGATACCCTAAAAGCGTAGGCTCTTCCTATCTTCCTTAAATTCTTTTATGATGGTAATATAAAACTTTTCTGCTCTTTCCTGAGAAAATGACCACCATCGTGGTGTAAATTTCCAAACCATTTTCTCCTTTTAAGGGTGCATCACTGAAATACATCCGGCTGCATGCCATTTCTTTAATAGTGCTGCTGAATATTGTACTCTGACTCCTTTAACCCTAAAAGGGCATTCATGCCATCTCATCAACAATTATGCCTATAATCCCGCTGCTAGCTTGTGCTTTAGCGGATTCTTATACATTGCCCCCTAACATTAAAAGAAACTGGTATTGCCCCTTCAGGTTCTGAACTCCAGCAGGCTATTCTTACAATCTGATCCAAAGCTTTAAAATATGATTTTCAGCATTAACAGAGTTGTAGATATTGAACCTGAAGTTATCACCGATAAGAATTTTTTTTTTGTTAATACTAGTGTTTCAGGTCACTGACCAAATAATCCACACTCATATATTTTTCATGCAGGAAGGAGCAATCTGGATGAGCAATAACTTGGTCCGTCCAAAGCAAACAAACAAATTAACCCCACAAATCACCTTTCTACCAAAACTAATAAACATTTAGTATAACTGTAAGTTTAAACTGACATGAAGCCTGTGACAGTATTTCATGTGACAGCAGTATTAACATATAAATCAAAAGGTTTAATAACACAGAAACAGAGCTTGTGGGCATCATAAGAAGTGTGGAAAATACAATCAGAGATGATATTCATGAGCACCGACACATAAGCGGCCACGGCTCTTCTTGTATGAAACATCCATGGAGCCTTGACTTTTCCCACAGATTCTGTTAGGTGCTAATTAATTCATGCAAACACATCTAGTATCACAAATTTCAGATACAGCGTGATGCGTCCCCCCAAAAGCCACCTGTCCATCTGCTTTTGAAGTCAATCACACAACATTATTATCATCAGCACAGCATCCTTTCTGCATAATTTCAAGAGCACCGGTCCCATTTCCAAGTCCAGCCGGCTTCTTATCCTCCCATTATCAGATGGATGGAGCGATGGGAAAGGCAGAGAGGGGAAGAAAAAGAAAGAAATGCTCCAAAGTTGGTGTTGTGGAATTAGATAAAGCCCACAGATACAGAAAAACAAAAGGGAGCCAAGAAGTAAACAAGACAGCGTTGGGTGCTCTAAGCAAGTCAAGGAACGCTCCAGATGGCTTCTGCAGCTTATACTTAATGACCTAAACTAACAAAACAGAAAATAGCTGTTGTTTATATGCGCGGACACTAGTCAGAACTGACTTTCAAAGGCTTTATTATTTCGTAGAACAACTTATTTGCCCTAGTGTAGCTAAAAGCTATCTCTGGCACTATTCTGGCCTTCATTTCATTTGAGTCCCTGTTGTTCCTACGAGCAGACACAGTGCTGACATTCATCGCCCTTGAGTTATGGCTCTACTGTAGTGACATCGAGCTGAGAATAAAAGCTCTTGACATCAAGTTTCAAGAGCGAACCCTGCCACCAAATTAACACAATCTTCTCTAATCAGCGCCTCAGCGGAGTCGAGAGAAATACCGATTCATGACACTGCATGAAACTCACAGCCACACCAGGCTTTTTATATCTCTAGAGAAGAGGCTACTTACCATGTTCGACCTACTTTGATAGATGTTACGGGACATATCAAGCCTCATTTCCTTTCATATGACAGGGTGTTTGCACAGCTGATGATGGTTTCTTATTCTCTATGCCACAGGTTTTGTCCTCTGTGTCATTTCGTATGAGTTAGTCAGACAGCGGCTCACTGTTGTTTCATTCTTATGATTTATTGTCAGGATTTGCAGACGGATGATGAGCTGCTGAGTTCGCTTCAGCTGATGCCGTCAGCGGCCATTATTTGAAAGAGACAGTCTGAAATTGCAAACTTAAATTAGGCTGGCACTCGTCAGACAGCTTTACTTTGAGGACGATAAAGTTGTAAGTGTATGAGTCGTGCTCACCAGTCTGTTATATCTCAGACTAGGTGACAGAATCTCATATTGCTTCCATTAAAATATCAAAAAATTCAATTAATTGAAAATGACTTTATCAATCGCAGAGGGGAATTTATATATTTTGTATTTTTTCAAAAAAGAAAAGAACAACAATAATTATAACAATTAATAATAAAGTCTTGACAAATCACATCTTTCTGGAGATCACTTGGAGAAGCCTCTCGGTGAACACACGGTTTTGTCCTTGCTGTGTTTTGGAGAGGGTGTGAAGAATTGTCCATTATGTTCAGGACAAATAGCAAGTATAAAAAATAAGAATCTCTTTAGGACATCATAAATATCTGAATTGCTGGCTAAAACCTTTAACCTCCCCGCAGTGACCACAGCAGCATGATGAGAAACAAAGGGCTAGATTTAAGCCTCATCAAACACCAACAGATGCTGCCAAGCTGCAGATGCTCTGCTATGCCTCTTATTACAAGTCACATGATCTGACCTTCACAATCTGGGCAGGAAAGGAGAGGAAGGGAGGCCTTATCAGAGCCTATGGGGGGTCTGAGCGATATACGCATTATTAGCGACACAGACATGGCCCTACATCCCACAGACATACCAGCACAACACAGGGCCATCTGGAGCAGAGGAGGATCCCCAGCTTCATTAAAAGATCAACAGGGCAGCACTGTCACCGATCTGCGGAGCAGTGCGAGAGATAAGCTCCTGTAACTGATGGGAAGGATGTCCTCGACCTATTGCAGTCTTATCATGAAGTCACAGCAGGATACTTCAGAAAATCTGAACAAGCCGTCTCAGCATTTAACTGCTTTCTAAATTAATTGTGAGCAACGTGTGTATCACAGCATGGACTTACTGTCCAGTATTTTTGTTTAGCAATAATCTGGTAATTACCTCGATTCATAATGGGGCTTTCAAGGCAGAAGTCTTGTTTTCCACAAAAGCAATTACACTTGTTCTGTCAGATGTGTAATTAAATCACAATTAAAAAAAACATAGCTGTAATCAATTACTGAGAATCACACATGCCAAGCGAATGGCAGTGACTACAAAGAGGGGGCATTTATATACAAATACAAATATATAGAACAAGACATTTATTCTGTTGCTTAACATGTTTTCTAACAGTGTCTTTCTAGATTTTTCTGATGGCATGGATCAACAAGGATGGTTTGGGACAAAACCTAACATCATGAAGCTTAAGATGGTTAAAAACAAGAAGATACCACTAAATCCAAACCTGACATTTTACATAAAGTTAAAGCTCTTTATATACAGATTTTAATATAGACAGGCTCCGTGCAGATTACAGCACAATGCTTAAAGCAGCTCGAGTCTAATCTTAACCTTTATGTTATTGTACGATTAGGCTAGCAAGTTTTAATCACGCCTTTACCAGTCTGACTGTCCTCTTTAAAGCACTGGCTGGGAAAAGATCTCAAAACAATAATAACATCAATGGCGGAACAATTTATTAGAACTGTGAACGCACATTCATACATAAATGTATAAATATGGGTATTAATTCAAAGTTCAAGTTTTCATACTTATTTCTAACCTGTGTTGTTTCTGTAAGACTTAAAATATTGAATAATAAGCAAATAACATCAGCGGCATCTATAGCTTATTCTTCTCAGGGCAAATGGTTATGCAACTTAAGATTTTTAATGTAAACTAATGTTACATAATATCAGTACAGAGCATATCCCCCCGAGGATCGTAGACAGCGTTACGCTGAACAAACATTAACAGCTCTGCATCATGACTCTTAGCTTGAACAGTATTTTCCAACCAAACAACCGGTAACATGGATGAGTTTCACTCGATCGGTCCGCTGCATTGGCAAGGTTTAGCTTTCCCTGGTACAGTTATCAGCTAACTTGTACCCACAAACGACTTGCTTCTCTAACTGTAAATATTAAAATGCTTCCGCATCTTTGTCGTTATCGCTGTCACCGTGTAAAGCGACTGTTAACGTCGTCTATTGTCTCACTGCTTTAACTCGCCTCTAAGCTTCAAAGTCAAACTGCTCAGCTAACGTTAGCAGCTGCCTCATCTGTCAAGATACAGATGTTGTAGATCCAGGCGTCAAGGATGCTATTGCGACTCTAACCATAATAATAAGTCTGCGGGTGATAACGAAACCTCAGAGGGTATTAAAACATATATTCTCACATTTAAACCCTTACCTCGATGTGTTATTCGGACCAACAAGTCAAAATTAAGAGGTTCCTCCTTCTCAAGCTGAGGTGTGAGTAGCTTGTCAGCTAGCTAGCTGTTGGAGAAACGGAGAATGTAGCAGACTGACAGGCGATGTTGTGATGGGCCAATCCAGCTGACCACCCAGGTCCCGTCCTTCACGTGGAGAAAGTATTGAGAGCACTCATTTTACATGCTGCATATAAGATATGGGCTTGCAGAGATTTCGTACACCTGCGAAGACGCGCGCTGCCGATTGTTCTCCTTGTCGCTTCTCTCACTTCTATATAAAACACTTAATGGTTCATGAGTTCTGCTATAAACGTGTCATAGTCAACCGACTCCCCCTTGTGGGGCGAAGTGGAACTGCAGCATGAAATAAAAATAGCCGTATGCCTTTCAAATTCTCACTGTCCCAAATTACTTAGACACAATATTTCACACCTTGTGAGTTTGAATTTTAAAGAGCAGGCTCCACTATCATCATTCCTTAAGTTTAGCATGAGCTGATGCCTACAGAGATTTAACCAAATGTTCAAACCTCAAAAGAGGTTTCAACAGAATACCCTCTATTAATCTATTACACCCACTTTGAGCAACATAATGGAATTCTATTGCATATTTTCTTCACATTTTGTTTGATATTTGTTTTTCTCCAATACAGCGAATATTTCTTGAGGCAGCTATTTGAAGGCATTTCAGATAATAACCCCTGTGATTTGCATGTTTTATATGCAAAAAATGTTTTCTCAATGTGTACAAGCTGACTGGTAATTAACTGTGGCAACAGAAATTGTGAATGTGATAAGAATAAAAAAGCAATATCCCACTATATTTAAACTGAGTCAAGACAAAGACAAGAAAGATCAAAGGGAAATTGATTTATTTAAAAAAAAGAAATCAAAGCAAACTGCTAAGTACAAGATTGTAAAGAATACCCAAGTTAGTCAAACTCCAAAGATGACAAATATAAAACAAAGTCTAAACAGAAAGTTATCGTCTTTTCTGGAAAATGTTGCCTCTTCCGATTCCTCCTCGACCTCGCCCTCTTGCAGCCACTGCAGAAAAGACAACATAATACAAACGTTTCAGACAAAGTTCAACTGAGGCAGGAATCCAACTGTTTGAGAGAAACCACCCCCACAAAATCCAATTATAAATCATTATAGGTGAATATTATATAGGCCGATATTAAAATTACATACAAACACAAATAAGACAGTGGTCCAAACACTCCCGACTCACCTTGTGCTTTAAGAATAGCTGCTTTGCCCCTTCCAGCACCAGATCCCTGGTTCTTATTCTTCATACTCTTTAACATAGGAGCATTCTTTAACATATCCGGCAAGATCAGAAAACGAATCTTGCTGCCACGGATGTAGACTTGCTCCAGCTGTGCGACCCGGCCATCGCGGTAAGTCACTGTGATATTTGACATCTGTGGGGTACAGAAAAATCCATGTTGAAAGACAAAACAAAACATTTACTCACTATTACATCTACTGTGACAGATTTTAGAAAGATTTGTCCACTTTATTCTGTTTTCACATGATGAAGTAAGAGATCCACTTCCAAACTCATTTGTGTCACAATGTGACGAGACACGAAAACAGGCCGAATAAAGACGAGTGCAGTGCAGTGGGTCATGCACACTTGGGTGCTCTGTTACATGTTAAACTTGTGTTGACCCATTAGGCGTCAAGTCAGAATTCGACTGAAGTAATGTTTTGTCAAATGTGGGTCTCCCACCGCGGTAAAACTGCCACACACTCAACAGAGGGATCCGCTACCTAAAGCTGATTCTCACTTTGCAACTCTCACTGCAACTCTCCCAGGCGGGCTGTCAAACAATTCCCTAAAGTAGAACTGGAAGCTGTCACGGTGCAGGTGTAACGCCTGAAAGTAAACTCTGAAATCTTGTCGTACTCGGGGGACGTTTTAAACTCGCCCCCCCTGCTGCTGCTCATCTCCTTCCTTTCCTCCCCATCAGAAAAGCTAAGACTTTCCTCTGATAGCTTGACAGTTACATCATGCATCAAAGCCAGCAGCTGGATAAACTAGTTACTTGCTGGATACATTCTCTGTTGCTTCACCATTGACAAAGAACCTGCACATGTGCACCCTTGCTGCTGCACATTAAATATTTATTACACAGTACAAATGTGTGACTTAAGTTTATCCACACTCAATGTACCCCAGATAACAGAGAGGACACTGGCCGAGAACCGAAATGGTATTGGTTATATCATTTACCAGTACCAGTGCTGGTTCGGGGCCTCAGTTCCAACAAACCAACAAAGATCTGGTTTAATAATCCACACCCAAAGAGCATCATGCTGTATATCACTTCAAGCATTTCTCCCAGATCACAAGTCTAAGTCCACTCCACGATGATGTTCTTAGTGTCTGTAGGAATGCAGGTAAACTGCTTATCTTTACCTCAGATAAATGTCTCTTTTTGTCTTGCAAACCATTGTCTTAATACATTTGTAAAAAGGAAACTTTTTGGAAACTTTTTTATCCCAGGGGTCTCTACTTCAAACATAATGCTCCTTTTTTGTTTTTCTTTTAATTACAGGATGTAACAGTAAGTTATTACAAGTTTGTTGCAAATGATCTGCCATACTGGGACTTAACTACAAACTTAGCAAAGCTATTTAACCAGCTACTGACCTTACACTGGTCAGTAGCTGGTTAAAGGACTTAATCTGAATGTGATAATCTTGACAGGACCTGGTCCACAAAGAATTATAAATAGATAAATTTTAAAAAACACATAAAATGAACCTTTTTGCATTTTAGAAGCAGGCTAAAAGTCTCACAAGTCCAAACCTGTGCCTTAACAAATCCTACTTGGCCGAATAATTCAGCCCAGACTTGAATATCTTAAGTCTTGCACCATGTTCTCGTCATATATATGTTTGGAAGGGTGTCTGTGTAATAAAAACCAGGGATGCTCCGATCATACTTTTAGCCACCGATACCGATCACCCTTGAGTGCCGATCACTACCGATCACCGATACCG
>JBBDHI010000020.1:14949577-14961819 GCA_037177115.1 Craterocephalus stercusmuscarum
CTTGAACGTTCGTTTCCCCCTCACTCACATGTATGAGAGGAAAGATGACAACAGACCCCAGGTTTAAAAAAAACGAAGTTCTCCTTTAAAGCAGCTCCTGTGTAAACAGTTAAATCCCTTAAAGCTTAACTTGATCATATTTATCATAATAGCCTCCAAAACTACATTTGTGGTCTATGAATGGATGGTTTTACATTTCTGGCCCAAGATTAAATTTTAAAAAATGATCATAAAGCAGTTGGAAAAGCATAGGAGAAAAGATGCATATAGACATAAAGACAATGAGTAGTGAAGGTGTGGGTTGAGGATGAGATCAAGCCAAACAATTATATCCACATGGGTTCACACACTAAATTGTTTCTGGGTGTATTTGTATAGAAATATTCAGCACAACATTCTAATTCAAATGCATGAAAATGACTGCGTGGGTGAATAATGAGAGTGTGTTTGCAGTACAGCACATCGGGGTTAAAGCTGCTAAGCACTTGCAACTCTTCCTGACTCTCCGACACCTCTGAGAAACTGTTCTTTTCAGGAATAACACGTGAAACAACAGATGAGTCGAAAGACGACCATCTAATAAGAACAACATCAGTATGTAAAGCTGTGTGATAATGGCCAATCAGACCCTCATGTTTGAATGGACTGTGGAAAATTATCAAAGTTAAATATCTGAGGATGGTTACCTTTTTATAATTAGCCATACTATACAGTGCAAAAGTTATGAACTAACCCTCATTTCTACACACATTGTCAGTAAAATATATGAAATGTGCAGCAATCTTTCATCATAAATAAATAAATAAATAGAAATACAGGCTTAACAGTTCTATTACTGTATAACAGTCTGAACCCTCTCAGACAAGCTTCCTTCACCGTGTTCAGGAATATTTCTCCAAAGTTTTTGACAGACTTTCCAAAGCTCTTCAGAGGACTTTGTCCGCTTCTTTTTCTGTTCTCTGGCAAAATGTGTCGATAAAGTTGAGGCTCTGAGGTGGATTCAGCACTCCATATGACCTGCCGCAAATAATTCTCAGCCTTTTCTCCCCATTTTCTTAACAGCTACCCTTCCCAGGGAACCATTTCAGCTGAGGCTTGTGTGAATTACATGAGGGTCTTGGTGCATCTCTCTGAGCTCTGTTTCAGGTTTGCGCTTGTCTTTTAAAACACTTTTAGATATTGTTCTCATACATTTAATGACTTTTTCGATGACCTGACTCAAAATCCTTAAGGCAATCACTGCACATCATGACAAGGTATGCGAGTTGGAAATTTTAAAACATGTGTAAAACAGTACCATATCCTATGTAGCATCCCAGATAACAGTTTCTTTGCTAAGTTGTCTCTTCAGACTCAGCACTTGAGAATGAGAGAAAAAAGCTGCTAAAGTCCAAAGAACCTAATAATGTACACTGATGAATAAACGCGCTCTTCCATCCCCGTCTTACCTCTGAAATTTCAGCAAACTGTGTGTTGGCCTGGCAGCATTTCTCTGCCGTCTCTACAGCCAGCTCGTAGTTATCCAGGAATGCTCGGTAAACTCCCAGCTGGCTGGCCTGATGGAGAGCAGGACAAATGAAATGCGTTAAAGGTGTATAGTTCAAAGACATTAAGTGTATATCAGAATGTTCCTTTTAGTCCAGCAACAGTAAATTTGTCCAACTCTTAACAAAACATACACACTTCAACTACCAGAGTGCCAAAACGTAATAATAAGATGCAGAATCCTTCAAATATATCTGAGACGAGTGATTTAATCCAATCTGTCGGGTCTGAGAGACTGTGCGTGCTTCGTGAACAATCAAATGAAACAAACAGAAAAGGAAAGAGATGAATAACAACAACCGTGTTTAACGACAGTGGTCTTTGCTGCTCATTGTCATAGCAACTAGCACGACCTGCGCTGTCCTGGGTTGAGTAATTAATGACTAGTGTAGCACAGGCTATGAAAGCAGGTTTAGGAAGCGAGATGGCTGAACAGAACTCCAGTAAACGCTGCTTGCCAGCGCTGTGATCCATCTCAGCTGCGAACAAAAGGACAATCAATTCTCCTGAACAAAAGCCGGCGGTGGAGAGAGTACAGCAGAGCAGAGACAGGTTCTGTGGGATTACTGAGCCCCCCACACACACACACAATTTCAAAACTACATCACATATAGTAAAAATAATCCGAATGTTTTTCTAGGGGAGATCTTATCAGGCCGCTACATTTCAGACCCTTCGTATAATCAGAAATGAGGAGATCGATTATTAGACTGAAAAACTGTTTCTGCAAATTCATCAGAAAGATTAACAGAAGAGCGCAGCCAGTCTGTCACTAAAAAGTGTCCAAGATTACATCATTTTAAGAAATCATGGTCATTACTTAAACTAAGCTTAGTGTGAGCCTGCACAGACAAAACGTGGAGGAAAACCTGGAATAACAACGAGAATGGTGTCATTCACTCTCCGGTTGCACTGCTGCATCTCTCTGCAACACGGGAATCGATTATAAAACAATAGCTTTGCTGATATTCCTTGCAGCCCCCTCCTCCCCGACTGGTGTAGGAATCTCACTGCTGCTGTGTTATTGTCAGACTTCTTTCTTACTCTGCAGAATGATCGGCTATGATTCTGTTTTCATCTTAAGAGAATTCAATGTGAGGCATGAGAGCAGATAAGGGAGTGAAATAAAAGGCCCTCCGCTGCAACCGCAAAGAGCTCTGAATCAAATAAATCTACCTGTATTTTCATGTTATTTTCAAAAAGCACAGAGAAAGCCTGCAGAGAGAGGTCTCACTGACAGATTCTGTATGAATTCTGTCCGCTGCAGTCTTTGTGCTTTTCTTTTAACGCGTCGGCTTGAAACAGCCAACGTGCACACAGACCTTGCTCCCTTTCTCTTTCTACATCAGCACTCATTTGCTGAATCCTCTTGGGTTCTTTACACCTTGAAGTGGACGGTGACACTACGCTGCAAAAGTCTACCAGTGTTGTGCTTTATGTGTTCTCAGAGAGGTCACAGTAAATCATTAGCTGACTAATATCTGCAGGGTACAGACTCTGTTTTGCAAAAACAAAATGATTTAATTTTAGTTTAAAAGATGATTTTTAACCCACTGCAGTTAAACCACTCCTGCAATTTAAGCCTGTTCTTCTTCTATCTTCCTCTTTTTTTTTTTGCATGACCTCATGCTTTTTGCTTTCACGTGGTGTGGGAGAACTGATTCCAGCAGGAATGTATAGTCACAAGTTTTCTAAACATTGTTAGCACTTTATCGTTGGTATTTACAATGCATTCATGCGTGACACATCTCTGTTTGTGTAAGAAAAAGCTATATATGTCTTTCACAGCACAACAAAGGACTGTAACTAGTCCTTGATTGTGACATTTCAGGCATAAAACTGTCTGAAAACGCTTCGTGCAGATGTATTTTACACCGATAAGAGAGGGAAAAGGAGGAGGGCGGAGGAGGAAGGCTGCTGTGTCCTGCCCTGGGCCACACAATCTGCAGCACAGCGGAGGCCGTTCAGAGCATGACAGTTTGGCGGCGGTGGGAACAGAGCCCGTGTCTGCCGGCTATGCGTAACGGCATGAAGGCTTACGGAGCGCAGTGACGGTACACCAGAAAAGGGCTTTGAGAGATAAAGGAAAAGTGCTTAGGTTTCCACAGCGGAGGATTTGCGCTGTGTGAGAGTAGGTGTGTAATCCACTGCAGAAAACAACATTAGGCTCATGACAGACTACAAACATTATATGAAATTTAGCCTGGGTTAAAAAGGTCTAACAGCAACAGGATCATTTCTTAAAAACAGAAGAAGTGCTGTCTAGTTCATAGATATCCTGATTTACAGCTAAATGAAGCAGGTTCCATGCTAGCTGCTCTGTGAGGCCTCAGCCTGGGTGATGCATGATGGGGATGCTGATGTTTTTCTTGGCGCTCCATCTATGAAGAACGCACTCAGAGGCAGTTGTGTGTTAGACTGTCTTCTTTTTTTTTTACGGTTCAAAAAGCCTCCTTTCCCACCATGTAAGAAGCCAGCGTTTAGGAGGAGCTGAATCACAGCCCTATTTTCAGTCTTCAAACGCTTCTCTCTGACAGTCGTGCTCACAACCCGTCACCGACGCTTTGCCTCTTTCTCTTTTCTCTCTGCTTCTCACCATCCTGGCGCTGATGTTTCATGATTCCTAAGCCCTCGCAGATTTCCGAGTCATGGTGAGACAGCTCTATCAGAGCTGCAGCAGCCGAAATCTACTTGCAATGTCGGCTCCCATCCTCTGGCAGACAGCCCTACCCCCCACAAATGCTGCTGGGCTGTGAGCATCAGCTCCTCTATTCCCATCTAATCGCTCCAGCCTTTTCATTTAAATTGAGAGGGTGCAATTTAGCATTTTCACCCCCACTTTTTCTCCTTCTCATAGACTTAGCTTCTTCTTCTTTTTATCAGCCGCTATTGGAGAGCGATAGGGAGTCAGGTAGAAACGTGTGTATGTGTGTGTACAGTAACAACTCTTCTATAAACACATTAAGGAGGAAGAGCAACACAGACAGAGACTGCAGACTCCAGATTGTCGAGGTTGATAAGGACCAAAAGGCAGAGTGCAAACAAGGGCTTTACGTGGTTGATATAATGGTTCTGTGTTTCAGGAATTGTTCTTGTTTTTCTTGATGTCATATTTGACCAGATACTTACTGAATTCCCCGCTAATGGAGAAAGTGCTATACACGTAGCTCTTTTACAATTTAGACCAAATGGTCAGCATTATTTCTTAACCCTTCTCAGAGTCAACTATTATTTTACTCTAAACATAATTCTTCATCATCCTCATCAATATGTCCTCTCATCTTTCCTTTGAGCTGATTTCGGGTCATTTTAGTTGGATGTAGTCTTAGCACAACCTAGAGGAAAGGCTAAAATATGGCCCGGTCAAACTAACTATTAATGCGATTATTACCAGAATTTGATTCAAATTGCATTTTCATATGCACCTACTTGACAGCAAAAGATACATATTAAATCCTAATTTCTTATCTGCAGCCCAAGGGGAAACTCCTGAGATAAATTAACAAGAATGAGTGTGTATGTGTGTGTCTGTGAGAGAAAAAGGCTCCTATTTATAGCAGCTTCTTCGAGACACAAAGCACACAGTGGCCTCAGCTGCCTGAGGCAGAAAGGGGGCATTGTAAAGCATGCCTGCACCTCCCTCTGTGTGTGTGTGTGTATGTGCGTGTACGTGCATGTGTGTGTTCAAGCATAAGTGAGTCTAAGAGAGAGAGAAGCAAAGGGACACACCAGTGGGAGAGGAGCAGGATTTCTGAGAGAATTAACAAATGATTCATTGTGAGTTAATTGACCCACTGTGAAAATGATTAAATAGAACCAGTGTACTGTACATTTTGGCTCCAACATCCTTTGCAGAAACTGCTGCGGGAAAGAAAGAGAACAGGAAGAAACAGGAAGAAAAGGAAGATGCAGATTTGATTTGTCTGATTTTAAAATGACAAAGAGGAGCATCACTACGAATCTGCTTTTTACAATATCGGTTTATCAGATTTGGCCGAGAGATTCTGCCTCTGAAAGGCTTCTAACTACAGAAACAACATTACTCTAAATAATATCACTCCAGCTCGCTTTGTTAGCTTTGGCAGCGCATCCATAAAGTATAAATGTCGCAGTTAAACCTCAACTGTCCTTTGCAGCGCTGTCAACCTTTTCGGGTTCCCCTACTGTCACTTTAATTAGGGGTAATGTCAGGCCAGTGCAGCCGGGGACTTGGCTGCTGTCATGAGTACGCACGCACTACAACCACTTCAGCCCACCTTTGATTGTCCATATGCACCAAAAAAAGCCTTACAAGTTTCTGGAAGAGGTCTCCCACTCTCTGGTGGTGGCTCCACTGCTGGACACGGGGCAAAAGTCCGTCGTAGAAGTCCTTGTGGATCTCGTAGAGTTCAGGCACTTTGAAGAAGATAGTTTCAATCTGGGCCACGGTGAGCACGGGCTGTGATGTCGTAGCGGCAGCTTTCAGAGGCTTCATCGGCTGACAGGAACAAATAAAACAGGAAGCGGCTGTTAAGATGCTTCGCTGGGTGTCTTTGTATAAATAAAAATGGTTCAAATGATGCCACATAGATGGATTACATGGTACAGTGATGTCTTAGAGGGCCCATTTTTAGCAGCTAGAGTTAATGCTGAAAGAGGAGTCGACTGCTAAACTGGCTCGTCTTTAGCAGGAAAAAGTACAAACAAATCATTAACATATGGTAAAAAATTGTGATCAACAGAGCTAAATGAATGGCCACAATGGCTAGAGAATGTGAAGAAAGACCGAATAACAAATCCTCCCTTACCATCTCTTTAAAGCGAAGGTGTGTGTGGTGTGCACCAGGGTGAAATGAATGAAAGCTGAGTCCCTCTGAGTACTCACCTTAAAAGAGCTATACCTGATATGATTTTAATCTAAGAAAAATGGTTTCTACACGGTATATTATTTGGTAAAAGGGGTAATACCATAAAAATGAATGACTCAATGATTGCACATATGTATGAGTCCAGGCCGTTTTAGTTAACGAAAGTGGCTAGTTTTTAGCTTTGGCGCGATGCGTTCTTTCTCTGCCAATGGGGATAACTTTCGGAACTTCCGGATTCCCTAGGGGAACGATCTTACTGGCTAATCAGTTACGGAAGTTAACCCGACTGGCAGAGAAAGAGCTTCACGCCAAACGTTAAAATTAGCCGCTATCGCTAACTAAAATGTCCTGGACTCATACATATGTGCAATCAATCAATCCCCCATTTACCACATAATACACCGTGTAGAAACCATTATTCTTAGAAAGATTAAAACAATATCAGGTATAGCTCCTTTAAAGTGAAGGGTTATCGTCGTTAACCTGGTGCAGTTATCTTACTAAATATAACACTTCTTCCATCCACTGGACTCAAGGGTCCCTACAACTCTTAATGAATCTGAAACATCTATGAATTATGGCTGTGGCCTCCAGTCAGAATGATTGAAAGTATGATTGAAATCTGTTTAAAATAAAATCAATGTGCTTTTGCTTGTCTGCTTTTTATGGTCTCCCAATATTTTGATTATCACTTGTATTCTAAAAGCAAAAAGTGGCAAATTTGCCCACTTCATCACATTACCATCAATTCCGATTTTTCAGATGCATCTACAAATAAAACAAAGCAAATGGTTTTAAATGACCTCATGATTTGCTAGTGAAATGATACTGGTTGTCATGGCTATATTGTGTGCACTGTAAGAGTTTTCTCACCAGCAGCAGAGCCTCCAGGTGACTGAGGTATGTTTCCTCTGTAGCTAAGATCCCAGACAGGACCCACTTCCTCATCTCCAAACCTTTTTCCGGGTCGCACTCGGTCTGTAACAAACACAAACATGGCGTTTCAACAATCCAGCAACAATCCAGCTCAACAGCAGTCAGGCCAGTTCAGTGTGTTTTTACCTCCAAGACAATGAGCTGCATCTGGTCTAAATTGATTATCCCCCCACCCCTTTGTTCATGCTGAAGTGAATATGAGTTATTGTGTGAGTCATGAAGAAGGAAAAATGGCCTTCTTGAGACTTTTATGTCTAAAATTGAGGGTTCTTAATTAAAAGCTAAACACAAAACTTTGCAATGATCTCTCTATGTAACAAATGCATCTTGAAATCATCCCTGGTAACGGCCCCATTCCCCTCGGCTAAGTCAAAGCCCACTGAGGAGCGCAGACAACAGAGAGAGAAATTCCTCAGGCTGTCTTGTTTAACCACAAATTCAGAAATAAATCAAACAGGCAGGGTCTCCCATGGCAGAGAAATATGGTCGGGTATAAATATGTGAATGCTTGAGACACACACACACACACCAGCCCAATGTGGAAACATTCAGTCCTGTAGGATTTGAGGAAGAAAAAGGAGAAAAATGGCAGCAAGAATATGAGAGAGAGGATATAAACCAAAAAGCAGAGATCAAATGGAAAAGTCAAGCGAAACAAAGAAAACTGCGTAATTAAAAGAAAAATATGGGCAGAAGGCAGAAAAGCACGACTAGGACAGACGAAAGGGCTGTTACTACAAGCCTCGTTGT
This sequence comes from Craterocephalus stercusmuscarum, assembly GCA_037177115.1. Lineage (NCBI taxonomy): Eukaryota > Metazoa > Chordata > Actinopteri > Atheriniformes > Atherinidae > Craterocephalus > Craterocephalus stercusmuscarum. The sequence continues at coordinate 14,957,656 of JBBDHI010000020.1, forward strand.
GTTGTACACAGTGTATCGGCAGCACATATAAACACTAACGCATACAATATGTCTGACCGTATATTCAAGATGTGACAGGTCAACACTGGTCACATGAGCAGGAACACATTGTAGTATCGCCGTTGTGACTTTAGCTGCTTCAGCCCGCTGGAGTCAAGGTGAGGGCCGGATGAGAGGCGTGAAAATATTTAAATAAATTTGCTTTAATCTCTTATAAGATAATCTCAGGTTTTATTTAATTTCACAAAAAAAAAATAACAACACAGTATTCTTGCAACACTAGAACCAACAGCTGCTCTGTAGCTTCTTCGGTCATCCCAATTTTTGAGGTGATCTGTATTTGTCTGAATGTTAAACTACCAGCAGTCAACCACTATGTGTGTAAATGTGTGAGTATCACTTGTGAGATCTCTGTGGGTGTACATGCATTTATTTAAATGATGGCGCAAATGGGTTTGAAACCTGTTTCTATGGTCACTGCATAAACAGATGATGGTACATAGAGTATCTGTGAGGGCTGTTCCTGCTCAGAAGACGATGAAACACTTCAGGAATGTTATGATCTGCGTAAAGCAGGAGTTCTTCACTGGCAAAAACTCTTCCGAGATAATAAGTTGAGATGTTCCGATACCATTTTTTTCCTCCCGATACCAATTCCGATACTTGTGCTATGGATATCGGCCGATACCAAGTACTGATAGCACTATATTATAATACAAATGTCATATTACACCTGCATGACTGTGATATGATTAGCGTTGTGAGAAGGCCTGGCTCAGGTTAAACTCTTTGTAAAACATGAATGAATCCAGCAAACTGAACCTATTTATCTTAAGATGCAGTCTTGCTGGTGAGAGAATCCAGTGTGAAATACTGCCACACCGCTAACATCATTACTATTGGCTGCACAGTGCAACTGTTTTAAGAGCAATGAAGAAGAACTGTGTCAGAGTTAAGAGAGCTAATCAGTAAATAGATCGTAAATAAATTCTTTTCATAAATTATGTGGTATCGAACTGGTGCCTGTACTCCAGTACTCGCTGATACCGATACCAGAATTTGGGGCAGTATTGTCGGCATTTCCGATGCTGGTATCGTTATCGGAACAACTCTAATAATAATGCTTGATTTGTCAACATAATCACTGATACATCAGTCAGACGCTTCCACAGCTTAAACATCACCAACATAGCAAAGATTTAGTCAAAGATAATGTAGTTCATATAACTATCAGGGGTCACAAAAGTGTGTGTAGTCCATTAAGATTCAACATTAACAGGAAATGGCTCTGATCTGAGGCGTTAATGAAAAGGAATTTTATTTTACCAAACATCAATTTGGTTTCTTGTGGTTAGTTCACAACAAAACCTGAACAACTATGAAGATGAATAAATGAAAACATGATATTTTCATCCATAAATCAATAAGCGGATATTTCTAAATGAGAAACTACACGAAACAAATGTCGCATGAAAACATTGCAACACATTAACTGATTATCAAAACGATTTCCCTGCCATTCGTCTTAGCCGTTAAGCGACTAATCAATGCGGCTTAATCCATTAACATCATGGAACGGACCGGGCACTGAAAACGTAGGCATTTGCATCTCCTTATCTGACTTCTTCGCTTGTCTTGAGGATGTTTCATCCACATCGTCCCTTCATCCATCGTTTCTTTTTCATTCCAGAGAAGATGAAGATAAAGGAGCGATTCTGACAGAAGCATGTTAAGCACCACACATGGCTGTGTGGGGATCTGCGCTGCATCCTGCATAATAAAATCATTTCCCCACAGAAAAATGCTTGAATTACTCATTATGTCCGGACACTTCCACATTTAACACAACCATCGCCCATCTCTGCAAATTGAGACCGCAAATTAAAGTGTTTCCTAAGTAAATGAGTAATGCACTTATGATTTATGATTTCACTTCTGTAACCACGGCCTTTACAAATGGAGAGCCCGGGGCAGTAAGTGGGCTCCCGCAATATTGTTCTAAATGATAAAACATGAATGAAAATCCTTGATGAGCAACAATGGGTATAAGCTTTGCAGAATATGTCTACCAATAAAATAACATGAGGGTCTACAATAAGTGTGTAGAAGGAGGGAACTGATGTAGCAGAAGGGAGACATAAAATGTTTGTAAATCCTTTAAGATCCCAGACGACTCCCCGAGGAAGTACCCACACTTCCAGACATATCATATTTTATTCATCATCATGGCAACTAATGAGCCCATCTCTGGGTTCCCACTGCATATTTGTAATGGAAAAAAATAGAGTCAATAGCTCATTCGGCCATTTTGGTAGATATTAGTTTTGCGTGGCTATATATTCATGTCATGTGTCAACAACAGCCAAAAAGTCTTTTTATAAGCCACACTGAAACCTTTTGAGCTCACACACACCTAAGCAGGAGCTCTTTTTATGTTTCTATATGGACACATAGCACGGGAAAAACAAACAAATGAGCACAAAGGGTGCTTACTTGACAAGTGGACACAAATAGCTGAGATTGTTTCTGAAAAAAAGCACCAGCATTACCCTGCCTGGCTTCCCCAATGGAGTGTAAATGGTAAAATATCAGCCTAGAGGATCAGGTTGGAGGGGTTAAGTGAATGGCAATGGCTGTTCCACACTTTTCATTTTCATTTTTCAATTTCTGATCTGTTTAGCATCCTGTCCAGCCGTCCCTCACCTTCTGAAACGTCTAATGTGATAACTTCCTGCCTGCACGTCTGCTAGGTAATAGATCCGTCTCAGAATTATCCTGCGGTAAAACAGGATCCCAGGAAAAACCATGGATTTTATTTGAAATGAATCATTACTTTTGTTTGTTTAGACTTCAGTTAGTTTGAGCTGGTGCCTTTATTTTTTCCTGGATATGATGAGCACAATGCTAAATTATGCAGCGTGATTAGATTTCTGATGTTGATCATTTAATGCTGACTGAGCAGGAAGAAAAATGACCTCAGGATGTGACAGTGATGAGGATCTCGCCGCCTAGGACATGCACATCCACAACACTGTGCTATATGAGGATCATTGCTGCACGCCTACTCGACAGTTAACTAGTTTAAAAGTCTGATAAACCTAAAAGCAAAAAATAAGAAGAAAGGGGAAGAAAGGGAAAGGGAGTGACCTCTGGTTGTCCTTGAGTTGGTTCTGAGCAGCTATACAGAACCATCCCTCCTTCCCTCTCCAATGCACGGGAGGTAGGGGGGTTCAGATTAGGAAAGGAAAAGAGCCACTCTTAAAAACTAAATCAGTAGCAGTGCTGATGTTGACTCATCACAGTGACGTAATAAAACCATCAGCTGAGACTGAGCCAACCGCAGCTTGTCCGGGCTCTGATTCATCAATTAGAGAAGGAGACAGCGGTGGTGTTTGAAGATGAGTTGTCGGAGGGCAGATTGAGGACAATGGTAACCATATTTTGATGGCAGTTATTGAAAGCCTGTCTGACAGTGAGTGGAAATCTGCTGGCAGATGACAGCTATAGTGCTGTATAATATGTTTAACGGGCTGTTTGCCAGCGCTAGGCATGCAGAGTCAGGTTTGCTCAGGGAATCCGCCTCTAAACACGACTCTTTACTCAGCTAATTCGCCAAGCTGGCCTCTAAGTAAATAGCAGACTAAACAAATTAATTCAAAAAGAGAAATTTTGTTAAAAATGGCTAAATGTTACATAATTGTTGGGGGGAAAAGTATGTGGATATTTGTGGAGGGACCTCTTTAAACTCCCTTGTGCTGCTATAAGCACAGCTAAATGCCTGCAGCAGGTATCGATCTGTCCCACTCATCAGTCTGGAGAAAGTTGATCCCATTTCTTCATACGGAAGAAGGGCAGCTCTAGTTTGGTGGTGGATTTTCTCAAAGGAAACGTGACCATTTATTAAGTTCTTTAACCTCATTGGTAGAATAATTGATGCTCTCGGAGTTGTTGTCTTTCTGATGGGTTCACTTTCTATTCAGATTCTCGTTATGGGCATTTTCCTTTTTGCTTGTTTTATGATGATGATGCTTGTTTTCATGATTTACATATTTCCTACCATTAACAAATAGAGCTGAGCAATATATCGAGATTTTCAGATATATTGATACTTTCCCACACAAGATATAGAATAAGGAAATATTGTTTATATCGAGTTAGCGTGTT
>JBBDHI010000020.1:15070427-15081911 GCA_037177115.1 Craterocephalus stercusmuscarum
ACACCTAATAGTTCATATTCAGTTAATTTTCTCACATCACATGCATTACAACAACAAATGGACACATCCATTAAACAAATGAAAAAATCAACATAAAACTGTCGGAGACTCAACTTCTTTTATCTAGGATTGGATACACTTCTACTTATGTCTGAGAGAAGACAGGATCTTATTTCCACTTTGGATAAATATATGATACTCTTCAGATTTGCAAACTATTTAAATACTCATTTGAAAAATGTGTAAACGACATATCAGATGTGAATAAAAGGTGTGATACCTCCAAAGTTGGAAATACTTAAGAAGAATTAGAAAGAAATCCCAGCCCCAGTCCTGCTCATGCCTCACACCACTCTGTGAGAGAGATGGAGAAATTAAGACGAATGTTTCTAAGCAATCAATTTACACAATATTATTAAAAGTCTGATAATCCAGAAGAAAGTCTAAACCCATGAGACAAAGCTGAAAAACCAACACTGAGTCACTGTGATCCTTAGGTAGCTCTGCATTAAAAAGAGACACAATTCTGTAATGAAAGAACATTTTTAGCTTCTTAAAGCCACTTTGTGTCTGTTGCTGCATCCACAGATGCAAATGTAATATGTTCACTGCTAAACATCTAAATGGTTCACTGCTTCATTACAGATGGACTGAGGTGAAGTGGAAACCTATGCTGTGGTTAAATAAATCAAAGTTTGCCTTTTTATTTAAATCACAAACCGTGGACATTGTGTCCTCCGGGCCAAACCGGAGTGGGAACACGAAGTTCGTTTTCACCGAACAGTTCAAAAGCCAGCATCTGGGCTGGTTTCGGGGAGCATTAGCGCACAACAAGTTACACATTAGTCAAGATCCACTTAAATGAACCTTCTAACTGAAGGTGTGTATTCAGAAGAGAGAAGCAGACGGATCCATTGAGCAGAGTGGATTTCTGCAGCGCTCTGCACACACATCCAGTCTGGGAAAGAAAGGGGGGCGGGGGGGGATTGAGCTGAGGAGAGAGAGAGAAAGCGCAGATGGAAAAAAAGGAGAAAATGATGGAGGAAGGGTGTTAAGGAGGAGGGTCTTCGGGGGTGGGGAGAGAGTTAGAGCAAAGGGAGGATAGGAAAGAGAGAGGGGGCGGAGGATAGAGAGGAGGAGAGAGAGACAGGCCCCGGAGCTGCTACTGATGCTGCTGCTGCTGCTGCAGCCGTTTGACAATTCCCCACCCATAGAGAGCAGCGGAAGAAGGGAAGAAACCGGAGCAGAGAGGAAGAAGGAGTAAGCGACACCCCTGTAAAGATGCTCCTGTGCTAGCCAGCACAAGCGGTAACTAGAAAATCCCTCCTCGCCGCTCTGCTTTCTCCTCACCGCCGCTGTGTGTCTCTGCATCGTCGGCTTGAGCGTGTTTGATTTTTAGCTGTTGAGTCCTATATATAGTGCACAGGGTTAGCATAGCCAAGCAGCTGGGGAAAACCTGTCTGTGCAGTTGCTGCAGGAGGAGACAGATGTGCACAGTGAGGTGGAAAGGAGAGGAGGATTTGTACATTTTGTCTCTTCTGGGACTAAACGATGAGAAAGCAACATCCAGCTTTTTGCTGTGTCTTGACTGAAGCGGAGCCACCTGTTCGGAGATGTGTGGGTGTGTACCGTGTGTGTGTGTGTGTGTGCGTGTGCTTGTGTGTAGAGGGATGAGGGGTGGGGTTATAGTGTATCTGTCTAATGGTTCATTTATTTCTTAGTGAGGTGCGTGTGTGAACGTATGCGTTGGCGTGATTGTGTATGTTCGCCTTGCCTTTTGAATTTGTGCCTAATGACTGGTGATACTCTACATTTTTTCTTGGACACATGCTCACATGATGACTTAGGGACATATATGTAGTGCTTTCTCTAACACATTGATTTAGCATGTGTGCTTGCATGCTTTCATATTGTTGGCCTGGGCAACCTGAGCTTTTCCTGGTTCATGACAGCTGAAGGGTTGCCAGGTATAGATAGATATTAACCCACTCATGACTGACAGATCTGTCTTCTCCACCAGTCCTTTATCCGAATGAGACACAGAATATTTCTGAGTGTATGCTCTGATGGCACTTCAGATACACATGCTGTAAGTAAAAGGTTTTGCCGTTACACAATAATGCCATAAAGTCTATAAAATGAAGGGAAAGATGTCTAAATTTTGCTGAAAGGTGTTGAGTCGACCACATTGCAATTTGGGTGGTGTAGTTCAGTGCTGAAGTGTGCCGTTTGTCTTCTCATTGAGAGATTCTCGCTATAAATGCAACAACTACTTTGCTTCTGTACAAAACTGCTTATTCTTTCAAAGCAGTTTAGAAGTTGTGATTAAACACATTTCCAGAAAAAATGTAAACCTCACCGGAACAGAAACACCTGTTGATATGTGTCATTGTGATCTTTTCATGTTTCATCAATCATGTTTCATGCACAGAGCAGAAATTGGCTTCTATAAGGTGAGATGTTGAAACAAGAGATTAATCATAAAGTTAATCACTGCGCTGCTCAGCACTCTGTCGATTTAAGATCTCTCCTGGATGCCTGTGTGTTACTGTGAAAACTGCTATCGACTCCGGGTTTGCCTTCATGGTACATATGCTTGAATATATGCTTGTGTAGGTGGGTGAGACACCAAAGGAGAAATACTCAGAATGCACAGACAGCACTGCATAACTCTCTGTGTATCATTCTGTATTGTACTACAACTGGCACGACTGTCTTCTTTGTGTGCAGTATTTTGTCTTTGAAGATACAAAAAAGAAAAAAAAAAAAAAACACAGGCTACTGTCCTAATCTTGCTCCTCTTGCACCGTTCTCCCCATTTTCTTCTCGCACTCCTTCATCTGCATGTATCAGACTAGTCAGCTGTGCCAGCTGATTTCCAATTGTACACCAGAGGGCAAGAAGGAGAGACTAAAAGAGGAGAAAATATGGGAAATGAAACATGTGTTTTCGGTCTCAAGAGATATTAACAATAAGCTCGGCAGCAAAAAGACACCTGAGCATGCAGGCGCTGCAACAAGCCCTGTAGTGACAATTTAGGAAGAGTGTGGTACATATTATGGATGAAGTAGGCACACTTGAACAAACTGCTTTTTGATTAGACTGTCTTGTACTTTATGTGCTCACGAACATACGTGTATTTATTCCGGATTACAGACATACATATGATTATGTATGTATATAAAATTAAATGAAAATGACCAATTTTTTTCTTTTAGATGCAAGTTTTTATATAGTATTAGGGTAGTGCAAATATATATGTTTATACACACAATTATACAGTATTAATAACTAATGACTTCTATACAAGAATAGCTTAGTTTAAACCATGGCATGTTTTATTTCACATGTGGTTAAAAATAGTTTTTATTTGATGATAGATGATATTTTGTTGTCTGAACGTTTGTTTGTCCTCAGCAGGATTCTCATCCATCCTGTAAGTTTAAATGGTCGACGGATTATCTGGCTTTTGTTTGTTTGCCATATTTACAGGCTCACATTCACACAGTTCAAAAGGCATCAGATATGTTGCATTGTGATACTTGGTTCCCACTTTTTATCAACCTGACTCATACCTGAAGGAGAACAGTTTCTATAGCAACCCCATCACCCCTCCCCTTGCCCCTACTGCCGTTGTCTACGCATTGTGTGTAGCTGAAATGTGAGCACATGCCTGAATATGAGTGAGCGCCAAACTGATCGCAAGCATACATGCTGTAAGCGGTGTGGCTTAGCCGGCGGGGGGGCGAGCAGAGGCAGAAACAATAAGGGAACATTTCCTACCTCACATTTCCTGGCAGGTTTTCAAGATACACAGAAGTTCTACTAACAGAGAGACACAGAGCACTGCAGAGGGAGAGGGCACAAGGAAGAGGGTGGGGCAGAGAGGGAAAGTAAGAGGAAGAGAAGAAATATCAGTGGAAATGTCTGATTGAAGTCTAAATACAGATAGCGTTTAACACATGTTAACTCACGCTATCATTTGCTTCTCTTTAAATAGTAAGTAGATGTAAAATGGTGTGTGAGAAGAGATTCCCTGCTGATACTTTGGAATTCTTCTTCTGTATTCACCTACAGTCTACATCATAATTGATTTAATTCAAGTCCTCTTCAACTTCCTCTGCTCTTGCATTGCTCCATGATCTCAGCGTGACACTACCAGGCCACCTGAGCCTTTTGGCAAAGGAGCATGCTGATAATAGCCTGTTAATTCCACATCGCTGACTGTCTCCCAGTGCCTCCAGTAATTGTTTTAGGATGTCTTTCCCCCACTTCCCGCCCCGCTTTCTCATCCTCTTTAACCCCGCTTCTTTTCCTGATTACCATTTTGATTACTCAGTCATCTTCACTCTCCAAATAACTTTGATTTACCTTCTGCTTCCTAAATTCTCCCTGTCTTGTGCCTCTGTCGCTGGCTGCATCTTCCTACACTCTGCCGTTCTCCTCTCTCCTCTCTTATAGTCCCAGGGGTTTTGTGTCTGGAATAGCTTGAATGGTTAGGACAGAAGCCTGCAGTGGACTGATCACCAAGGGCAAGCAGATGGAAAGAGGAGTACACAATGTCAGAAAGGCAAGCCTGTTCGGATGTAGATGACATGACAGGACCTGTGCTCTTGTAACTGTCACCTATTGCTCAGTGCTACTGAGCCCTGCTCTGTGGAGAGCTACAGGAGGACTTGCTCATATTCACTTTGTTCTGCTATGGAAACTTCTGTGAATTTTTTCATGGTTGTGTCGTGGATTTGAAGCAGTATCTGCAATAAAATCCCTGTTGAAGGAGTAGTTTTTGTCTGCTCATTATGAGAAGCCATAATATTTCCACGATGTGCCATAATATTGTTTTCAGTAATAAGAATTATTTGCTCTGACATTTGGGACATCTATGATTGAGACCCGACGCTTATTCTCACATGTTAAAAGGTAAAACTTTTAACACCTACAGAAAATCTACTTGTGTAACACTTTTTTTATTTCTGTCTTTTACATAAGTTCTTCATAAGTCATGTATCTGCTTCAAAGATACACAAAGAAAGATGAGTTAAGAGAAAGACACTGAAGTATTTGTTGTCACGTTATTTTACATCCAGATCTTTGTATATTGAGTGAAACCGTGTCTGCAAACATGAGGGACTTGATATTCACGCAGCATATGGACACAGGAATTCAGATATAAGAGCTGCACTGTGTGCTGCTTGTTGGGTAGAATCTACAATATTATAATGAATTCTGGGCTCCTCTGGCAATGGAAAGAGGCCAACTCTAGCGTAAGATTCTCCCTGTGCTTTGTCTTTGTTTGGTTTGCAGCATTATGAGGTAACTGCTGCAAAAAACAAAAACAAACAAAAAAAAAAACTTTTGCAAAGCTGATATTTTCTTCATATATATGATAAATACCAGAGCGAGCTGAATGCAAAATAATTCCATGTCTAAAATAAATCAGACTTTCAGCTGAAGCAGTGGTGAGGAAACCTCCACTTAGGCTCTGCTGGAGTGTTTCTAGTGTACTGTACATTTAACTGTGCAATGAGGTCAGATGTAAATTATTTAGCACTTGTGCAGTAAGTTTGACTGCAGATTGGGGTCATGCGATTGTGCATCTGCGGATGTTGTCTATGACTTCGAAAAAAGCGCACATCTGTGTGTTAGTGTGTCATTCCTTTTTGCCATGTGTGTTTGGTTTGGCCGGGGAGACTTTTATGGATTTGTGTGTGCTGGCTTGTCTGTGTGTGATCATGTTGTGTATTCTACATGAGGGGGTCTATCCAAGCATTATGTGAGCACGAAGGTCCATCCAAGCACATGTAATCCCTAACCAGCTCCTGGGCTCTTCATTAGCATTACTCTGATCTTCCTCAGAACTTATTTTCCTGCCCTCTGATATCCTCGGTTTGGCCTGAGGGAACAAAAAGTCGCCCTTGCATCAAATGTGTTATGACATCAGTGTGACTTGAAGCTTTGCTGCCCACGTCAGAGGAGCCCTATTTCATTTTCACTGTCTGCTCTAACAGTTTGCACTTACAGCATGTATTAACTCTGGTAAGCACATGAGCGTACCCTAATATGTACATCGGGGCATCAGTGTTCTTAAGAGAAGTCAGGAATTTCCCCTTGAGGATTCTGCAGGGTATACGGTCAAAGTTAAGCTCTCATTTTCTCCCTAAATGTGAATATTATAAATGCACATTCAGATTGGGTTCAATGGAGAATCCATGAGGGATCACAAGGTTTTCCATGTATGTAAAAGTTGTGTTTTTCCAGCCTCCAGGGCAAGTGCATGATTATGTTTGATTCAAAAACATGCTGTAGTAACCAAACACCAGTGGAACATCGAATTGTTTTAATAGGTTGTGATCTTATTTAGGAAATTGCAGTTTAGATGATGTAAAAGCTTCCATCTGAACCAGAGAAGCCTCAGTAAAACGACTCAGATTTTGATTTAAAACCTCGAAGAGTCGGATTTGAGAACCCCAGCTCTGCCAGACTGTGTGAAATGTGCATACAACACATAAACAAGTGCCGATATTACAGGAACTTTGATGGGCTTAAAGAGTAAAGAGAAAAGCTACAAAGGAGCGACTCGCATGAGTGTGCGTCCCACGACGAGAAGCTAATCTCTCCCGATGGCAGCGCAGGCCTCTCCCAGCCTCCTCATCCGAGTTGTCTCCTGCTTCAGTAGACGGGCTGCAGAGGTCATGTATGTGCACAACACATGAATACACACAAAGCAGGATGGGCAGAGGCCATAGCACTGGAGCAGCAAATATCAGCTGTTTTAGTTTTTGCCTAAGGGGTGAGCACAAACTGCATGTCACACAAGGGTCTTTACGTAAGCACAGATTTAGCTTTTTTTTTATTTTATTCGTAATCTTAAAAAAAAAGAGTTTGCAGATGTGCTCATAATTAGGAGGAATTTCTGACACATTTTTAAGTTCTTGTGATTTGGAATATTTAGGATTCTGATGAAAGGCCTGGAAAACTGCAGATGCAGACGAGCTTAAGGCTAATGTATGCACGGTCATGTTATGCAACTCTCTCCAGCTTGCATGCGCAAATACACACATACACACATAAACACACACACATACGTGCATGCACTTCCATTCACGCTTCATTGTGTTGGTATTAACTGCTTCCATCTGTGTCCACACAGTGTACACATTGTGGAAATGGCCTCGGGGTCCTATGACTATGACATATATGTGTGCGTTCACACGTGAACTCAAAACACACACAGCCCAACATCTAAACTAGGCTAACCACTCATTATGTTTTATGAATGAGGCACCTGTAGAGAGACATTAATGGCATAGGCTGGGGGATTTTCAGCCGATAATGCCTGGCACAACCAGGGGAATATTTTAATAGGATGTTATGAATAATCTATCGATGACATTATGGCAACAGTTTGCACGCGTGCTATTTTGTGCAGCATAAAAGGAAAGAAGAGCAACGTTGGAAGGTTGCAGTCGCAATAGAGAGGGCCAGATTTCCTGCGTGGTGTCATGCCTGTGTTGTAAACCGAAGGTAATGCAGAGCATTAACAGCATTTTCAACGATTGATCTCAAAATGCTTCTAGGACTTAGTGCAGTCTGCCAAGGATGCTAATGTTTGGCTGGTGATCAAGTGGGATTGAAGTCGTACCCCCTTGTGAAAAGACAAATGTCTGCTAAGCCCTTCAGAGGACAAACTCTGTGTAATATATATCATCTTATGTTCTGCAGTGTAGACCTCACTAATGCTACACAATAAATCCTCTAAAAAAAGTCCCTCATTTTCACAGCCAATTCCTTAAGTGGGGATGCACAGTGTCAGTTTATGACACTTAATGTCGTCATCAACCTTGACATTGTGCCCTCTTCTGATTACACCAGCTTTATTTGCGTCATGCATTGGTTTTTTATTTGTTTACCATTTTGATTCAGGTGTGTGTACATCACATGTGGATATCAGCTCCATCATGGTTTTGATCAGACTTTCAATAAATACAGTACATAATAGCTGGAATTCATTGTTACAAAACAAGCAAACCGCTCAGTTCGTAAAGAAATAAAGACAAATGACTGTGTAAGAACTGTGTTAAAGATTTGATGTCACAACCTCTTGCTTTTCCTTTTTATTCTCACCAGGGTGTTCATATCACTGTGACAACAGGCTCTTATTCCTCTGGAATACGTGTCAGGCAGCAGTATTTAATTTACTGTGTAATTAATTGTGATTTAACTTTAAAGACATACTATAGGGACATTACAGACTGATAGGCTTTTTGCATGATATATGCAGTGTGTTTTAACTCCTCATAATACAAAGCTATACATTTATTTTTCTTACTGTAGCAGGGAACTTATACTCACTGTGCTAAAGACTGTGCATATACCCATAAAACTGCATTTATATCCTGTAACTTCACTCTCTTCACTCTCTAACTTCGTCTAATAAGCTGGGAAAAGGAGTAAAGGGAAGGGGAGAACTTTGAATGTGAAGATTTCTGCTTATGGTGGACGGTTCAAAATATTGGAGATGCTGTTCTCACTTTGCAACACAGAATGAAAATGAAGGCCTATTAGATAGATACTCACCTCTACTGCAGTTATGGAGAACAGGACTGATTGCTAATCATACCCTTACAAACTGCAAATGTAAGCCAGATATTAATTTGTGTAGGTGGATTTTGACATCCATGAACTTCTTGAGACTGAGATTTTTAACAAACCTCAGCCGAGGAGCTGTTCCTGGTCCTGACTGCTGCACTCCTTGGACGGCGCTTGATGGAATTTTCTTGCATTTGCTGCCAGTGATGAATGTAATTTGTCTCTCTTTTTAATCAGAAGTGCCAAACAACTTTTGACAGACAGACAGACACTATGTTTTATGCAAACTAACAAACTGATTATAATTGCCCTTTTGCAGCGCAAAGTTTATTGGACAGAAGCAGAATTCATATTTTACACAGATATATTTCATGGCTGTTTGTGTTACTTGTTCTCGCACCAAAGGCAGTTGTTTGTGTCTTTTATCTACGGTTAACTTGAGAAAAATATTGTCTACATGGCATCTAATTAATGACAAATATCCTGGGGGAATGGTACAATATCCATAAGAAGCCTGTACTTAAAGTAATAAGCAGCCATCCTGCAAATCTCCGCACACATGATTTCATCCTCCATCAGTTCCTCGTTATAACAGCGTTGGCTACCTGCCCATTCTGTCAGATACAATAATCTAATATTCTATATCATATAATCCAGAACATGCATTCCTAGATATTTTAAATGGAGGATCGGCCCATGTAATCCTTCCACAAGCTTACCAAGGACATCACTTAAATGTTCCGATTAATGCTTGTCAGTGTGTCTTATTCAACTGGAAAATCCATCAGCTGAAAGAATGAACATGTCCTAAAATAGATTTAGATCCATCAATTTCATCCTTTAAAACATAAAAGGAGGATGAGAATGGGTGTGCTCCATGTGGAATGCAAGGAAAAACTTATTTTAAGGTCTTTCTATTCATGTTTAACTTATTTGATGTACGTTTGTGTATATGTCAGTGTTTTATAGTGCTAGCAAACTGCCGCTGTGCTTATGTTCATGTTATCATGTCAACAGAATCCAGAAGGGCAAACATTAAGACACCTTGCTTTCCAAATTTAGGACATTTTCTGATTTGGGTGCACCAGACTTGAGTTCATATGACATAAACGATATGATGCAGCAACTTGCTTATTCACTGATGCATGGCTTTATAATAGCCAGAGTCATTGCATAAACATTTAGTAATAGTGTTATTTTTGGTACAAGTGGAACCCTTCCAGTGATTAGTTTGATTTAAAATCAAATAAATAACGTGGTGTCAAGATGATTAGAGCACAGCCTGTCAGAATATTAATTTGGTCGGAAAAAAACAAAAGGAAAAGAAGATGAAAATAGTCTGTGCAGCTTGCATGGCTGGACAGAATTGGACAGCCGCACCGTTCCCAAGCTGCCACTTATTTACTACTGCAATTTTAAATTCTCTGTATCCCACCTTGATACAGACTAACATCTTAGTTATTGGTTCTGTGATAATAATGACAATCATGATGTGCATGCATCAGTTAGTGTGTGTGTGTGTTAGTGTGTTTGGGTAAAGATATAGATTGTGGAAGAAGACAGCGGTTGTCAGAGTGGATTAGGTGTCAGTGGTGTTGAGGTGTCTCCCCCCCTGGCCTGTTTACTCTCTCTGCATACACATATTGATCTCAAATATCACAACTATGCAAAGACTCACACATGGTTACTTATACTTGGAGTCCCTGTTGTGTTGGGATTTTTCCTTTCTGTGAGAGGTGGCTATTATCTTCTTGTTTTTGTTTGATTCCAAAACAGATTTCTTTGACATTTTCAGCATATTGAAGGTCGAATTTGGCACAAAAATACGTGTCCCTTGGCTTCACAGCATAACTGTGTTTACAAGATGTTACAGAGTGTTAAGTGGAGCTGTGAATGTGTGATTCGCTGGAAGTGAGAGGAAGTGGAGAGGCAGAAATCCTTCCTGCGGCACACGAAAAGAGATGCTGAAAGGTCATTCTTTTTCTTTTTAGTATAGTTATTTTGTGTGCCCTTTGTTTTCTAACTGTCTCCGTCGAACTTTCTCTCACCTGACAGGAAGTCAAGTTGGGCAAAAGAAAGTTTCGAGTTTCTCTGACATCCAGGCTGCTTCAGCAAAGCTGTCCACTTCTTTTTGATCACATCCATCTTCCTAATTATCTTTACATCCTTTACATCCCCTGCCCTACATCCACAAGATGTCAACTATAAGGCTGTGTCTCGGGGTGCAAACATCACAGAGGATGACTGCTGCTGACACCCTGTGATTCGCCATGTCTGCGCAATTAATAGTTAAAGGCAGGAGCGGGGACATAATCATTTGTGGCTGCTACTACAGCTGGGTGTGGCTCAGTCTGCTGGGAACATTGTAGTCTGCAGTGATGTGATGTGGCAAAAGAGTCACACTATTAAAGCAGCACGTAACTTACTCACCAGTGTCCGTTTCTTCCTGCCCTTGTCTGCTCTTTATCGATGTCTTGACTTGATTGTGTCTTTCTTCGACATCCCTGGCTGCCTTTCTGCTCGCACGCAACGAGATGAATGAGTCTGGCTGGCCCCTCACTTGGTCTGTTATTCTCTCTCCTCCTCTTGGCCAGAGTTTATTGAGTTCCTTGAATGTAGAGATAAATTTCATCATAAGCCTCTAAGCTCCGCAATATTTTCTTGTGCAGAGGTTGACAGACAAATCTCATATTCTCTTTTTGCTTGACTTAATAGGCCGGCTGTGGGAGAGCATAATGCATTTATATAAAGTGTATCACAGTATGGTAATGCTTTAAAGAGAGCAGCTCTTCTGTGATGAAATAAAATAACTTAGAAAGCATATGTCTCTGGTGTAATGTTTCAGATTTTTTGGGACTTTGTTTTAAGGGGAATATGCTATGAGAGAACTATTTT
>JBBDHI010000020.1:15096530-15112321 GCA_037177115.1 Craterocephalus stercusmuscarum
TAAGGCCATCTGTATTATTACCATGCAGTTTAACAATAGAAGCCGCGGCGCATGTTGTTTCCTGCTGCATCAGCGCGCCCCTCCACCTGATCTGAAAACGTGTTGAAACTAAAACCCAAACAGCGCAAGCGGAGTCACAACCCGCGGCTGCAAACATAAACAGAAATATATATATATATATTTTCTTTCGGTAAAATCAGGATTGCTTAATGTTGATGAATTGATACCTCTCGCGTGCACGCGCGCAAGCGCGCGCTCTCTCTCGCGCTCTCTCTCTTTAATTGCGGTGATAGCACATACCGCGCGGTTGAGACAACATGGATCACCGCAGAGGAAATTCCTTAACCGCGACACCCCTAATATCAGCCTTTCAACTCATCTAGCAATTCTAATATTGCAACACTGGATCGGCTCCACAATCCTCTCCGTTGGCATTCCAAATATATTAATACAACAAAAGAAATTCATTTTCTCAGTCGCCTTTCATGGTGTCTGTGCCTCCTCCTTAAAATGACTACTGCAGCCATTGTTCCATAATATTGTGCCAGTTAGCACCTGCTTTTCAGACGCGCTATTTTTAGAGCAAACATAATCAACGCAAACTCATTGCGGTCTTCATAGATCACACTGCTGCGCAAACCTGATCTATTTGCGTAGTCTCCTCCCAACATCATGAACTTTCTGGCCGTAACGCCCATATTGCATATTCATTAGCAGCAGAAACGCAAAGTGGAGAGCGGCGCAGTTATGCCCGGATAATAGACGCAGTCCTCTGTTAGCGGCTTTGATAAATCAGCTGAGGCCGATTTTAGCGTTCGCAAACCCGTTAGCACCTGTTTTAGTACACACTAAGCTTTAATAGATCAGCCCCTAAGCTTTCTAACTGTGTAGACCATGTCAATGGGGCAAAGGTTTAACCATCGTTATTTAAATGCACCTGCTATGTTGAATGGAAATATGCATAACTGGGCGCCGTTGACCAGGTGGATGTTGAGAGGTTAATCAGACAAAAACATTATTTCTTGTAGAATATCATTTGTCTTTTAACATCTTCATTACATAGCTAGTGTAAAACCATTCACGGAGCTTGGAGCATGAAATGCCTGTTGTTGGTTGCACTTGAGGGCTCAAAATATTGGAATTTCTCCATGAACACCTGAGCCTCATGAAAATGTATGTATGACACACCATGATCAACCGACGACTGTCGAAAAACTCACATTTTGTTTACAGTAAAACTCTTGTTTGCAAAACTGCAAAACCTTAAAACAGAGCATATGACTCCAAACGTCTTTCTTTGTCCTGCAGTCATGATTCTTGATTCTTTTATATAGTACAGTATAAATACTAGGGGTGGGCATAGAAGAATTTTTTAAATCTAGATTAATCTCACAGCAATCTTGGAGTTAATCTCTATTAAAATGGCTCATTTTAAACAGCAGCTATGTCAACGGACACGCCAGTTCCAACACGTAAATTGCGTCAGGTATTCACAGAGCTTTCCACAGACACAGACTAGCCAGTCATAAAATGTAAGCAGCCACTATAGGGATCATTTAAAATTAAATGCACTATTTTTAAACTTTATATATATTTGTTTATTGAAACTCAGTTGTAAAGTAAATCTGTATTTTAAAAAATCCCAATAAATACCTGGAAACATTTATCTATTTAGTAACTAATGAAAACAGACTTTAACCAATGTAATTTTTTTCAGGTCCTGATACCAATTCTGATCATTGGTAATCATGCAGGCCAATAATTGATATTTAGAACCAATAATCATTGGAAGTAGAAATTTAACTCTTGACTTGAACTTTTGATGAGTTATAAAAAACCCTACATTTAATTTAGTTTAAATGCTCTTTATTTCTACTTGTCATTCAACAAGTACAGCATCATAATTTAACTAAACATTTAAATATATAGGCTCATACACTTTTATCAAGAAAATAATCAAAAAACATAAAGCCACCTTCATTGGCAGTATTAGTATTAATAATACACAATAGCTATAAATTGAAACTGTCCTGCTAAACAGGTAAATAAATCCAGTCTAGTCTTCTGAATGATGTTGGTTCGCTAGCAGTTTGGGAGCTTCCCCACCTTCCAGCCGATGTAAACATCCCTCACACAGAAACTATGCTGGCTGCTGATCCACTAAAACACAGACATGATGCTCCAGGAACGCGCATCAATACACACGCAGGAACGTTTAAAGACCGCGCGCTCCGATACAGGAGGCTAAGCTAACCAGCCCTACCCTGCATTAGAACTGGCCTGACACTGTTAGCTTTGGTTGGGAAACAACTCTAAAACACACAAACACACACACCTCTTATTCCAACAGTCTCATGGTTTTGTAGAACACATTGTGTTTGTGAAGTACAATAAAATAACTCCTCGGTTGTTGTCTGCCAATTGAAGTTCCAACAAATGATCAAATTACAGATGCAGTGTTTCTAAAAACTTTCCCAACTGGTACTGGTTTACAATTCTCAGCTCCCACAGCAGCTGAATCAGCTCACTACTCCTGACCAGAAGTGGACATCATTGATAAAGAAACTTCTTATTTGTAATTTGAAATGACCTAAATTGATCTCAGATCTGATGTGCGAGATGAATGTGAGTTAACACATTAGTATTCTAATGGCTCATTGTGCAACCTGCAAAGCCTGCAGATACAACCATATTACTGATGTAGATTTATACAGTCGAGCACAGACTAAAGGTCTTTGAAGTGCAGGAAATCCTGTTTTATCTTTCTCCTCTCTTATAACTGAACTCACTGATGCTTTTGTGCTAATGCATTACCTTTCTCACGAGGCACAAGAATGCGATGGAGTGGATCTGTGTTGTTGACTTATTCTAATTTCTTCAAGGAATTTGTTTGCTTGCTCTTTTAGGCTGCAGATTCCTAAATGAGATTTGCTGCATTTTTCCATGCATGCCTTTCCCTCCAGAGTGGTACTGAAGGATATATGTACTTATGGCAGAGGCCTTATGGAAATAGAGTGGCTTTTTGACATGAAGGGTGTTAACTGAACCGTCTTCTTTATTTGCTATTTAAATCCATGTCTCCCAGGTGATGAGAGTGCTGCAAATACGTCACTACTGATCTCCCAGTTCTTGCCCCGCGCTCTCCAGGTTGGAGAGAGAGAACCACCAGAACAGCTCTCTATTAAATCCAGCACCGTGACAACGGACCACCCCCGCAAACTTCGGCAGCTTTCCCCATCAGAGGTGTGTCTGAGTGACACTGCAACAGTACATAGAATCACATTCCCTTGCAATGCATGTGTAATTTACCATGTCTCCTAGCCCTTTCTGTCTCAGTCATGTGTCACTTCACCAGTTAGTTCTAATTAATTGACAGATGGAGGATGAGGCCAGCCCAGCACCCAGGTCCAAACCTCGCTACACAGGCCAGGTCCGCCTTTGCACTGCCCGTTACAGGTGAACAGGACCGGCGGCAAGAATGTTACATTTGCGGAATGTATTCATTTACAAGTAAATAAAGCAAAATGTTTTCCCCCCCTTTTAAGTTATAACCCTTACGATGGACCAAATGAGCATCCTGAAGCAGAGCTTCCCCTTGTGGCTGGAAAGTATCTGTACGTGTATGGGAACATGGATGATGATGGCTTCTATGAAGGTGAGAAGTTGGCTAAATTTGTGAAACTAAAGTCAACATGGCCTCAAAAAAAGCAAAAAAAATCTGCACAGGTGCAGATTTTCTTTGTTGCATTGTCTGATGTTGGTTTTATTGGCTAGCTAATACTGTGCACTTCTAGTTTTGTCAGCTGTGGCCACCAAGGGGCATGGGTTAATAAGCATAAAGATGAGAGGCTCTTTTGGGTTTGGGTTGTTGATTGACATTAATCACGGTTTGGTTGCATGGATACACTTGGTCTCAGGGAAACAGGAAAACCCCAAAAAACAGCAACAGTCGCACTTTATGCTTAACTAATGAAGAACAACATTACTTTCACCGATGCACTCTACATCAGCTGTGCTCCTCCGCCACTGACGGAGTGCGTCAGAGCTCCACCCGACTAATTAGCGACCAGCCAATTAACCCTCCAGTAATGGGCACCCTTCATTTCAGGGCTTGACAGACAAAACAGAACTCACAGCACAGCATGATTATGGAATGTCATAGAATGACAAAAATGCCAAGAAGTGTGTGTCAGTTCACATTGTTCACTCACTGAAGTAGCTGCATGTAGTTTTCTCTTTGTTTCTAAATTCCCACAGCATCTATTGTCAGTGTCTGAGGAACATTGACTGCTATGGCCCATACTGAATATTGCTAATTCTATTATGCATTTTGGACCTTTTCTTATTATATCTCTTTGATATGGACGATGTGACTAATATGTGACAATACAGCTCAATCAAACCATAATAGAGAATAATATAATATATACTGTAGTGCTGGTGATGCAGTCACACTGCTACAATGATGGCCTTTGCACAGCAGCTTGCATGAGTTAGCTCTCTTACACTGAGCGTATCCATCATATGCCTTTTAGTCATGTTTATTCTGTGACCTCATCTTAGTCAAAAGCTCGGTGTCACCAGGAAAACTTCCTGCATACTTTCTCATAACTGCTGATTGGAGCGACTCTCTTTTTAATCTCTTTAGAATTATAAAGGCTTCTCCATCAGAGACAATCCTAATCCCCCTAGCCAGCAATCGTGCAGCCAGCACAGTCTGTCGTCGTCACAGTGGAACTCAGCTGCAGTGATTCATTAGCTGTGGGCGGTCAGATTGCACAGCATTGTGGAGGAGCTCTGTATTTACCACACAGAGGGGAGACTTGGGCCTCAGACCAAGCTGTTGACAAGATGGGACCTTAGTCCCTTTTAGTATGATGACTAATCCAGTGGGGCTCAGCTTAGTCACCATCATACACAAACAGCACACACACTCTCGCTCATAAACACTCGAACAACTGCACGCTGATGGTCTTAAGGTCTCTCTGGCATCTGCGAAATAGGGGATTCAAGGGCAAGATGATAGGGACCTTTGGTGAAGAGAAAGTTCTAGCCTCGAGGTAAATCGCACCACAAATGTGGCCTTTTTTTAATTTAAAATTTTCCCTGAATTCAATGCAGTAACTGCATGCTTAAGGGTGTTCCTGGACATTTTCCAAAGGGATGAGTAAAGTCCAAGTTCTTTGAAAGGTTGCAAAGGGATGTTTTATGGTGGGGACCATGAAAAGTAGCATGAGAAGATTGACTGAACAACTTCTTGTTTAGTCAGTCTTAAAATGCTCCAATTGAAGCTTTTGTCTTGCGAAAGGTTATCTCTGAGTTGTTTCTTCTTCTTCCTTTTTTTTTACATCCATGTCCTTGCTTTTGTCTCTATCGCAGGGGAGCTGCTGGATGGCCAAAGAGGACTTGTTCCTTCCAACTTTGTGGAATTTGTCCAGGACAAAGAAAAAACTACTGGGGAGGGAGGGGAAGACATGGGCCCGCTGGACCATGCACCTCTGGCCTTGATGGCAACGGATGGCGGTGCCTCCCAGGACGGCCTCCTGGGCACGAGTAATGCCTTGGTTCCATGTAGCAATGGGACGGGGGCGCCCTTGGACCCTGAGGACTTAGCTGAAGATGTTGTGCCTTACCCCCGTAAGATCACTTTGATTAAACAGCTGGCACGGAGTGTTATTGTGGCCTGGGAGCCTCCGGTAGTGCCTATGGGCTGGGGGAACATCTCTGGCTACAACGTTTTAGTGGACGGGGAACTCCGCGCCAGTTTACCATACAGTGGCCGGACCAAGTGTTTGCTGGAAAAGCTGGACTTGGACGGCTGTGTTCACCGTGTGTCGGTGCTGACTGTCACAGACAGGGGCGTGTCCGACGAGCTGCGCTGCACCTTGCTGGTGGGAGCCAACGTGGTGGTGGCGCCGTGCGGTCTCCGGGTGGACGACATCCAACGTGACACTGCCGAGCTTTCTTGGCTGCCAAGCAACAGTAATTATGGTCACACTGTGTTCTTAGATGGAGCGGAGCACGCAGTGGTAAAGCCTGGAAGATATAGACTACGCTTTGTCAACCTGAAGCCTCTGACAGTGTATAAGGTGTCGGTGGTGGCGCAGCCCCACCAGGTGCCATGGCAGCTGCCACTCGAGCAGAGAGAGAGGAAAGAAGCTGGCGTGGAGTTTTGCACTCAGGCAGCCGGTGAGAAAACTCTTTTTACTACAATGAAATACAATCAAAATCAATACTATGTGCATGGTTCTAAGCTGACATTGTTTTCAACAATCCTGTGGTTTGGAGGTTTCATAGTGCTGATTTCTTTCTGATTCCTTTAAATTGTAAAGTTAACTTTAATCTTAAACATCAAGTGATTTGTTTGGACATTATTTCACTGCTATGGAAGAGTATGGGACCTAATTTTCCTTACTCTTCAACTGTTTTGTATTGTTTTTGTTTTTGTTTTTTTTTGTCCAGGTCCAACACCTTTTTGCAGAACAGGTCAGGATAAATCATCAGTGCTGAGCTCGTTTCCCTTTGTTTTAGCAATGGATAATTTACAAAGCCAGGGGGCAGATATCTCATTAATGCCACTACACTTTAGAAAGAAGGTTTTAATGGTGAAACTGAGAATGGTATCTTGCACTGTCCAGTGTAATAAATCACTGAAGTCATGTGGGTAAAATAGCATTTGGCTGCGGTTCTGAGATTGAAAGCATTTGCTATCATTTGCAAACAATGTTAAGTCACATTTAAATTGCATTCAAATTTAAACATGATTTGCTTCTTGAAACCAAATTCATATGCAATTTTGCCCAAGTTTGCCATGCAGAGCACATCACTAATTAGCGACATGCTAAGCATCATGAGATATGATCAGTTATTACTCTGGTGAGTCATTTCTTCCGCCCATAGCCTAGCCTGGAAAAAACAGTTCCATAAAAAGCATTTGGTTGGGATTAAAAATCTCATTTTTTTATTTTGTGCATTTACTTCTGCTTGAATGTAGATGTGCATGTGTTATCCAATATCCCAGCTGAGAGAAAGACTGAATTAGCTGTAGGTCATCTCTCGGTATTGTGTCCTGCATGTGGGGACAGAGGGAACAGACACCATATTTTTCATTTTTCTTTTGTATCATTGCTGAAGGAATACTACATTTTACCCGTTAAAGCCCCCCCAAAAATATTGTTTTGGAAACATTAAGCTAAACTACTTCCACGGCTCAGTTTAATTACAGTTTTATGATTAGGTTTTGCCTCCCGCCAGTTCAGACACCACTAAAGTTTTTGCATGTATCACAACAAAATATGGAAAAATGTGTTCTGCAAGTACTGCACACATGTAACTTGATATAACAAATTGCCAAAAAAAACACTTTCTCACTCCCTCATTTATATCAAAGCATTGCTGTGCATGGTTGTGTTTGTACCCATTTGTGCATTAGATGAATGCATCATATCTTTTTCCTCTTTATAAGCTAGGGAAAGTCAGACAGTAAACTAATAGATTTTCTTCTTACACTTGCTCTTTTACCTCCAGGTCCACCGTTGCCTCCCCTGGATGTACAGGTGCTCTGTGGACATGCTCCAGGGGTCCTTCAGGTTCGTTGGAAGCCTCCCATCCTCTCTCCCACAGGCACTTCTAATGGGGCAAATGTCATTGGCTACGCAGTCTGCACTAAAGGACAGAGGGTGAGTAAGCGTGTTGTAATGAAACCATCATCAACTTTATCCTTTATTTAGCTTGGCCTTTTATAAAGACAGCACAGAGTGAAAGTGGGATGCTTATTTTAGTTTAAAGGCATCATGGATGATTTAGAGGGGGAAATAAGTATCATGCTTAGTGAGGAGGGGATCTGTGTGTCAGAGAACCTCATGCTGCTCACAGATATAATATTAAACACTTTAAATACTGTATGAATTGTTTAATGGTGTTTAATCCAGCTGGATAACTAAGATATACATCACAGATGGGATGCTAATAGTCTTTTCAGCAGTGGTATTATGTCATTTGGTGCACTCAATATTGCCACCTAGTTGCGGTTAGTGCTCAGTACATTACTCAGATTTGTGGGGCTGTAAATGTCTTGGGAAGATCCCTCATCCTGTCTGGTGGCTGCTTAAGCAAATCAACACACACTGTCTGAGAAAAATTTGAGAATCAATTTTCCTAACCAAGCAGGGTTATTTTAATTTATTTGAAATATCGTCTATCGAAGACTCATAATAAATCATAATTAAATGTTTCAGTATTTCCCAAACAGTTTCTTTTCTTTATTCTTTTTACACTATCAGGTATATTCCCAGAAGTCACAGATCACACAGTGAGCTGAGAGTAAAAGTCTCATCAGATAACATCACTATTATATAATTCCCTTGTCAGGTACGCTATGGAAAACTTTAGGTCCAAAGACTATGACTACTAAGCCGGCTCAGTCATGGTATGTCTGATTTAGTAAGTGTACACAGAGATGTCTGGTCTTTAATCATAATGTAAGCCTATGTGTGTAATATGAAGGGTTTTCCAGTAGCTGTTGGAAAATTTGTACCGGTAGGGCCTGAATACTGCTATTTTCACTCTTTCAACCAATAACATGCTTGGGGTATTTTGCTTGACTGAAAAATGTTGCACTTGGAATTAGCAAAAGAGCATGTGAGGGTCAGGAACAGGGCTTTCAGGTAAGAGAGACGGGAGCCTTCGGTCAGAATGACGGATTCCATAAAATGCAAAGTAGAGTCTTAAGAATGATTCAACTTGATTTTTAATGCAGAAATATTTACAATTTCATTTTTTTCTTTCTTTGTTTTAAAATCCAGATAGCTGAGGTGTTATTACCCATGGCTGACTATGTGACTGTTGAGCTGACAAGGATTCAATGCCTGGAGGCCAGAGAAGTCATCGTTAGGACGCTGTCAGTACAGGGAGAATCCCAGGACTCCCAAGTCGCTGTCATTCCAAACAACCTGCTTGTGCCTCTACCTCCTCTTCCCTTGCCACCACCAATGCACCCACACCCGGGTCCCCCTCCGCACCCCCATGCTCAACCCCACCTCCAATCCCCTCACCATCCTCACCCCAGCCCCCAACTTCCTGCTTTGCCCCCTGGGCAACCACGTCACCCGCATCCTCGACACCCACAAACTCATCCTAGACTTCCCCATCCAGGAGGGCCCCTTCCGCCCCAGATTGGACTCCCCCATCCCCAACCGCTGCCCTTACATATTCAGCCTCGTCCACCTCACCAGGGTCCCAGGCCCCAGCACCAACTGCCTCTGTTACCCCACCCTCAACCCCACCCTATACCTCAGAGACCAGTAAGTGCCAGAGACCTGGATGCCAAAGAGCACACCGCCCACCATGGAGGGGCTATTCCACCCGGCCAGCCTGGCTGGGATCCCACAAGATCTCCTTCGCAGCCTCCTGCGCCCATGCATGGCCACACCCTTGAAGCCCCTCCTCCTGCCAATCCACGTTCACCATCCCCTCAGAGGATCCTTCCTCAGCCCAGGGGCACGCTCATCCCGGACACTGTGGCCAAAGCCATCGCCCGAGAAGCGGCGCAGAGGGTGGCGGCAGAAACTGGCAAGGTCTGGAAATGAAGCGCTGGATGCATCTGATGCGAATGAAATGACAAGTTCACACGTTTTTTTCATGGTATTTCCTTTGTGTTTTCAGGGAGACAGGAGGCAGGGCAGGTACGGAGAGCAGGGTCATTCATTTCACCAGCATCACTCCGACGAGGAAGAGGAAGACGAGGAAGGCTTTGCACGTGGCCGTCGGAGAGGGCCATCGGTCGATGAGTTCCTCAGAGGCTCCGAGCTGGGGAGGCCGGTAAGAACAAAGAGATGTCATGATTCCTTTGCCCTCCTGTGAGCACCGTATTCCTCCGTGGAAAACCTCTTAGCTGTATTAGGTTGTGTGTGTGTGTGCGTGTAGGTGTGTGTGTGCGTGTGTGTGCGTGCATGCATGTTTGGATAGTTGCATGCATCCACTCTTTTGCCCACGTCCCTGTGTTTTCATGTGCGTGCCCATCCACGTGTTCTTCGGTATGTCGTTTGTTTGTAGACTTAAACTATTGCGTCTGTGTGTTTGTGTTTGTGTCTCTGTGACAACCGAAAGCCTCACTATAGTCACAATGAAGATTATCACAGCGAAAGCAGCCGAGGCTCTGACCTGTCTGACATCATGGAAGAGGATGAGGAGGAGCTGTACTCTGAGATGCAGCTGGAAGAGGGACGGCGACGCACCTCGCACAACACGCCCAAGGTGCAGTTCTTTGCACTTATTATAAACCCCAAGAGTCCACCACTCATGTTGATTATTAATTAGCGAACTGCGCAGGCACAGATACTTCAAATGAGACTGCTGCCTTGACTTGCATTTGACATGTGTTGTTGGTGCGTGTGCTGAGTTTATTTCAAATCGATGTAGGAAAAGTTTCAGCCCATTGGAAGGAAACAATCGGTTGGTTCCACACAATTACCGGGGAAAGTCCTTCCGAGAGACTGTTTGGGAAAAGGCAGGTGCTTCCAAACCAAACTTTGCGGGTGATTACCCTGCTAATCAGATGGACAAATGTTGCAACCTGAACCAGTAGGTGAATATTAGCCTCCTTTATTGATTGTTATCACATCTAAAACCCACCTGTAGCTGAGCAGGATGCTGATTGGCTGGGACTTTTGTGTTTCGGCCACCAACAGAGAGATTCCAGCATACTCTCTAGCACATGGTATAGCCTCGCTGTAACATGAGAATATTACATCAGATTAAGTATCTGACACAAACACAGTATTTATTGAGCAGTTACAGTTTGAGTTCGTCAGACCATATCACAGCTTATTTTAACTGAGGTCATCACCTTTCCAAAATCCTCCTTCCTCCTTTCCTCAACCCTATTCCAATGCGGTCACGGAAAATGGCTCCAAAAACTAATCATCTTTATGACTCTTCGACTGGACTCTTTGAGGTCGAATCTTTTCAGATGGTGAACGCAGACAGACACACTCTTTGCGGTACTCTTACAAACACGTACGGACAAGTCTCTGCAGCTGCAGTTGCTAATGATTCCAGTGTTCCATCATTATCGTTTTATCTGCCTGAATTACCAAATGACCGAATTGGCAGGCGTCTAACGGCATCTTTGACCTTCCAGTAAAAGAGAGAAACAAAGATGGACCGGATTTTACCAAAGACCGCGCTCATTAATGTCTTTGGCTAATATTTTATTGAACTTACAAGTTTCCATTCAGACACTAATATTTCCCTTTGGCTTGTATATGTTTGAATGTGAGTCTCTGCGTCCGTGTTTCAGTGCTTGCCTGTGAGTTCTGCATGATTTTGTTGACATATGATTTGTGCAATTACACACTCTCTCTCTTTTTTTTTCCCACATGCTGTTTATGAGCACGCCCAAACTGCGGTGACCAGCTCAGGAATGCTTAATATTTGTGAATGTTTGCTTGTTTGTTTTATTCCAGGGAAACACTCCTGCTGGAGGCCGCCATGATCATGACGGGGGGAGACGAAATCATCACGCCGGTCCTCATCCCCAGAGGCGACCTCTAATGGTCCCCTCCATTGGTTAGTATGGGCAGGCGGTTAAAAAGAAACCAAGATTGTTTAAGATTTTTATGTTTTTTGTGCCATGATACATTTGTGTTTGATGCTCTATTAAAGCCCTCTTGAGCTTCTTTTGTGTTTTTAGATCACCTCTATGTCTATCAATCATGCTCATTCCTTTCAATGCAGCTTAATTTAACTACTCTGAACTTTTGTGCTCTGCCACTAATAAAGGATGGATTTGCCATGGCTGATTTACATACTTGCTCACATGTCTTTTATTCAAAATGTCAGGGAACAACACAAATATTTCAGGACAGGAAGGTTAAGTTTGCTTTGTATCCCCCTCACCTTCTAACTGGTGTTTCCCGTAGAGGTAACCTCTGAAAATAACAGTGAGGGAAACCATTCCCCCATCGCCAAGGATGTTAACTATGGCAGAGTAGCTCGGCACAGGACATGGTCATCCCGCAGGCACATAGGCGGCACCAGGTCTCCCCATGGTATGTGCCTGCAATGCTGTTTCTACCACCACAGCATGGCAGCCAAACAGGCCACCAGCACTTGGCAAATGGCAGGAAGTAGATGTGGACACTTGCATCTGCCTGTTTGTTTGTCTGACAGAATTAGAGTTACTACTTTGCTTACAGTTGAACAGCATGACTGCACTGCACTGGAATGGTGAACACACTGGCAAGACGTCTGGTCCAGGAATGACGTTTCTAAAGTAACAGATGATTAGTGGTTGATTGACTGCTCAGGGAATGAAATGCACAATTCTCTCGGTCCCAGACGCCTGCTAAAACCCTTCCCTTTGTGATACAACAACATATGGGAGCAATCATGCATGATATTTGTAAGTGAATTAAATATATTGTAGAATAACAGCCAACAAACTTGTTTCTTTAGATAATATCAGTTTGAGAAAGTAGCTGTGACAAATGTAGTTGTCCCTCATATTTATCTCCTAGCACCACACGAATGCACTTATCAAATTAATAAGTTAGCTAATACTAGCCTCTACAACATTAGCTTAAACTTTTCAGCTTTGGCCTGATAGTTTCCCACTTTAATGGGCTCACAATTCTGCTGGAGACGTATTTTTGCTCTAAGAATTTGCACTGCGCAGGAAATTTTAGTTAACTGTATCGTTTCCCACTTTTGGGTGGGAATATTTTTTTTTAGGTTTAATCCTGCATGCATGTCAGAGTCTTGTCTTATGTTGTGTCATGTTCATGAATCACATTTGTCTTTGTATTGCACAATGTGTTGCCCTTCATTAGTTTCTCTGCACATTAAAATCCGAATAAAACAAAACAATAAGAAATACATGCAGTGTGTATGTGTGCGTGTATTTGTGGATGCATGTGTGTCGGAGGGAGGAAATTCATTAAATAGTTCACTGGTCACAGATTTCTTCTTGCATGCTGACAGGCACAAATATTAGAGAATCAAATCAATCATGCAGTGCATGATCAAATCAATAAGAATTATGAAGCCACAGAATCTTCTCATTGATTTCCTTTGACTGAGGCATGGATAAGATATGTCACACACTTGTTCATCACAGACGTGGTGTACACTGTGTGCAGCAATAGACTGTTCTGCTACTCTGATAGCAGAGTGCTTTGAAAGCTGTTCAATCTGTGACCAAACATTACAAACACAGGCTCCACGCAACAGTAATATGGAGCGAAATGTCCAAGAATGTGCTTGTTTCGAGTGTTTGGTCACATTTATTAGCTTATTGGCAGCGATGCAGCCTCATGGGGGTGGGATTTTATGAATTGTCTTTTTTTGTTTGTCGTTTGTTCAAGATGGCCACAGGAATCGAGATCGGCGCTCTCCCACATACTATGATGAGTCAGAGCCTGAGGAGCCTTTTCGGATCTTTGTGGCCCTCTTTGACTATGATCCTCTGTCCATGTCCCCAAACCCAGATGCAGCTGATGAGGAGCTTCCCTTCAAAGAAGGGCAGATCATTAGGGTGGGAGATTCATATTCAGATGATATTCATAGTACTGCTCTCTGATAGTGATTAGTATGAAATGAACTCTCTGGAAAAGGGAGGGCGACAGTTGTCTTTACCATGATGCAAAGTGAAATCATTCTTGTCAAAAACTAGTATCAAAAGCCCTGAATGTTGCTTTTCCCCCTCTCTGCCAGGTTTATGGTGATAAAGACACAGATGGGTTTTACAGAGGGGAAGTGCGTGGCAGGATGGGGCTGATCCCGTGTAACATGGTGTCAGAGATACGAGCTGACGACGAGGAGACCATGGACGAGCTCATCAAACAGGGCTTTCTGCCACTCAGCACCCCGGTGGACAGAATAGGTATCGCAGAAGCATGCTAGCTATCTGTGGGTTTGGTGGCCTTGAGATGCAAAAATACATCGAACGCGAAAGCAATGCAACATGAAATAACACAATATTCCAGGATGCGAACATAGATTATGTTTCAGAAGAAGAACACGGAGCAAAAATATTCTTCTGCTTAAATGTATATGTATTGCCTCCAGAGCAGAACAGAAGAGGCCTCCGTCGAGATCAGGCCTCAAGACGAATGGTGGCTCTCTACGACTACGACCCCAGAGAGAGCTCCCCTAACGTTGATGTTGAGGTAAAACTTACCATAAATTATACTAAATGTCTTTCAACAACAACATACATTATATTTGTAGTTTTTATTTTTCCATAACATTATAATGCATTCCAATCATAGTTATTTTCATACAGTACATTATATGGTTGTTTATTAAGTTTATTTGACAAAATAAGACAAAAAGAAAATAAATCAGTGTTTAAATTATTAAACAAGCTCATTCTTATTGCTTCCGAAAGTCGAAATATTTTTTAAAAATTTCTTTAGTGTATTGAGGCATTAGAATAGCACAGTGGGTGAAATGTATCTGTGATCTCATAGGCTGAGCTGACATTCTGCGCTGGTGACATCATCGCTGTTTTTGGAGACATCGATGAAGATGGGTTTTATTATGTGAGTACTTCTTTCCATGTTGAATGGTCTACAGTAGTAATTAATCATTAGTCTTATTCTGTGTTTGGATCTGGCCTATTTAAAAACAACAACAAAATAAAAACACACGCAAACGAAAAACATATTTATCCCCTTAAGCTCTAGCCTCTTTGCTGCGATGAGTCTCCCGTATGTCTCTGGGACCCCGTACGGGGGGCATTAGAGTTTATGAGGTTAAAGATTCTACTAATTCGAACCTTCCACAGAGCAGTGTAGAGCAGATGTGCTCACGTTACACAGTTTTGTCGAGATATGCTGAGGTTTGCATGTTTATGTCAGTCCTCTGGAAAAAAAATGATGCTTTTTAACTCCCTTCATTCCTTGTCTTTGGTGCACTCGTCTACCACATAGCAGGGTATTCGACAAGGTAGTTATCGTCCTCACAATGACGATAAATAGTTCTGATTGCTCCATCTATTCATTGCAATAGCATGAATGGCTTTGTAGGCTGTGTCCATAAACAGTGAAAAATAAAGCCAGCTAATTTTAAAAGCAATGATGTTGATTAAACATGAAACGACTAAGACAGATATTCAGATGCTGGGAGTTATCTGTCTATCTTCTTCTATCCCCAAAAGTACACAGTTCTCTCAAAAGTACAGTTTCCAGACTAAAGGAAAATGTACAGTAGGGCTGGAAAATATTTTTCTACGCTGCAGGTAAGAAAAAAAACCCCAACAAACCTCAAAAGTCTGTATCTCCAGAGGGAAGTTGCTGCAGAAACAAAATGTGGACAAAGATAAGAGCAAAGTGTTACATAGTCTGCAAGATCACAAAGACGTTCAAAGTTCCCTCCAGCTAAAGAGCTCTGTCTGTTGACGTTCCCATGTTCAGCAGTCCAAGTTAGGCTGTTGGTTCTTTGCAAAATGTCTAATCACAATCCTAACAGTTTAAATTTCCTGATGCTAAACTACTGACTTTGATCAAACACAAAACTCTAGATTCATATTTGCCTTAAACTCAGCTACAGTGGATATTACAACAGCCAGCAAGGGTTGCTCCTGCTCCCATACTTACCCCGTGTTCACACCAACCACCGCATTTCGCGTCCGCGCATAGATTTGTACGCGCGAATATCGGGTGTCAACTCGCTTGATTTGAGCGGATTTTCCACGCGAATGAAGCTTTTTTTCCGCTAGAATGAAGCGGTTTTTCCGCGCGTACAAAAACACTCTACTCGCGAGTCAAACAGCTGTTAACATGTCACCA
>JBBDHI010000020.1:15139377-15153791 GCA_037177115.1 Craterocephalus stercusmuscarum
CTATGTTTAGTAACACAACTCTTTTTATTCTTACTCTTGTAGCACTGTTCTTTACAGTGTTACACTGTGTTTCACAAGAAAGGATAGAGAGAGTGAGTTTAGGTGGATGGATGTTCAGATATGAACAGATCAATAATGATAACTATATCAGACATTGTTGAAGGTTTTCTCATATTATAAGTTTTAAGAAGGATGTACTGCTCCTCCGTTCATTGACCGAAAATCTCCAAAAGAAGGGGGGCTCTCAGAAAAGGCCTTGTTCAAAGCTGTGATCTGGTCAAAAGAGCAGATTTTATTCAGACTTTTATGTTTCTCTAACAAGAAGCCAGTATGGCGAGTGAGGCACACGGGTGTTTTTCTGACAGTAATGAGCCTAGCTGTAGCGTTTTAACTAGATATGATAGAAGCAGCCCTGACTTATACAGTATTGTGAAATAAAGTGTTCAAGGCTAAACCGGGCAAGAATATGCATAACCAAATGGGAATTAAAAAATATTTAAAAACAAGCAAAAAAAATCTAGGAATAAGACTGAGCAAATGTTTGACTTGTGCATCACAAATAAAATCACAATTAAATAGTACTTTCAGTTTTCGAGTTGCCTGGGTGATAATATGTGATAACCCACCAGGATTAGAGTCTGCATGCAATCAGTTTGGGAGACTAAACACAACGGTTTTTGCTTTACAAACACAGAATTTATCCACCCTTGTATGAACTGTGGGACCTGCAAACCTTCTGGGATATTTGAAATGTATTATTTTGTATATCTGGGTATCATAAGCACAAACAGGCTGATTGACACTATGGTCTTAAATGAGATGGCCAAAATGTTAACGGAAAATGAAGGGGCCCAGGACTGACCCCTGTTGTAAACACATTATTTGAGATGCGAGTGAAATAGATAACCGCTGTATTTGCAAGGACATCAAATGCTGGGGTAGATTGTTATGATTGACAGTATCAAAGGCAGGGCTCAAATCTAAAAGAACTGATTAAATAATCTTATTTGTTTGTACTTTAAAAACCGTGTTCGCTTAACTATAAGATGTTCTTCATCATTCATGAATGACACCGACTATCCAGCGTTTACTTTCTTCAGAATCTAAGATACAAAGTAAAGTTTGGAGATCTGCTTGTAGTTACTTAATGAAGCAGGGTCTAATTTAGGTTGTGATATGGCATGTTTAAAACAGTTTGTAAAGAACACAAGGCCATAAACGCCCATAATGATCACCTTAAACAGTATTTTAAAGTCACAGTTTTACCCAGGCTCATGAAGTAAGATTGAACAGTACAAGGCCGTCCTGTAAAACAGTGCTGAATGGATGGCAGAATATGTCGCTCTAATCCAAGACATTCAGTATTAATTATGACCTCGTAGATGCCAAAGTCACAAATGCTATTTGTGAAAATGTTCCTCCATATTATGATGGAGGCTGACTGTACTTGAACTGTACTCTGAAAAAGCAGCCATTTAAAATTTTTCTTGAGACACAACATTTTGAATTCTCCGATCGCCGGGCAGTTTCCCAATTCATGTAAGTCCATCTTTAACGAGGTTAAGTTTGAAGAATGGGACAGTAAATCTGAAGCTTGTTTGACCTAAGTCCATTTCTTTGGATGCTGTTTCAACTTAGAAATTTAGATTTATTGAAAGCAAAAGCATTCACTGACTCTCGTTTTCAGAATTACTAAAGCCACGCTGTGATTTCCAAATAGATATGTTCGGTTTTCTTTTAGCCCTGTCCCTTATCCCTAAAGCCAGTGGGGCCAGAGATGTTTGTGCTCGTCTCTCTGCTGCTTAATGGTTTTGTTTGAAAAGCAAGACAATTTTTCTCTCTAATCCATGATTTACTGATATCATGATGCATGCATATCAAGCACACAGTAATCTGCTGCGGGATCGAGGGAAACAGAGTGAAATGCAAGCACACATAGTTTGACCGACAACTAAAAGCATTCCTGTTGCTTTTGAAACATATAACATACCTTACACAAATGCAAATACTCCTGCAGACTTAAAAGCAGAAATCCTCAAACCTGAATGCAGCTCTGACAGCACCGTTTTATTAAGTGAAAAGGATGGAGGAGAGAGAGAGAGACGCTTGCCCTTCCACATCTGCTGTTTTGACGATTTGTAAGGATTTACTGTGTCTTCACCTGAGATTCCCCAAATTCCTACGCCCTGATCATACAGTAACAATGAAGATCCTTCTTTCAGGACAGTGATTTCAGACTGTATATTTCTGACCTACTCCCTTATTCAGAATGAAATTGGACAAGGGAAGGCGGCTGAGTGCAGCAGTTAAGTCCAAGTGAAGGCTAGCTCCGAGGAGCTTGGCAAAGTGATTGATTCCTCCTGGGAGAAATCCCTGCTTTACTTGGCTCTTTGGCCCAAGATTGAGTCCACTCCAGCAGGGTTAGGCCAGATAATCTGCGGTCCTGATTGAAACTGAATCAAGAGGTTAACCCTTGAGGGAACAGATGATTTGGGCTGACTGTCAAGGATTAACCGCGTATATCTGTGTGCATGTATTTATTGTTTTTAAGGCCACCTAACCCACCTGTTAAACACACATGGAACAGTTTCATTGGGCACAGATCAGCTAGATTCATGAAGGAACTGCAGTCTACCTTTGGTAAAACAGTTGTGAAAAGTTGTTCAGTTTAATGGTCAATATCAATTTTGCTCAGCGTCTGTGGTCATGAACTCTGACTGGTGACTGACAAAGACAGAGAGGGTAGACAGAAGTGGCCGCAATGAAGTTTCCCTGCAGGGAGGCTGCTTTCTGCTTGTGGACAAGAAACTCAGTGATCCGGGAAGCTCCTAGCATTGGGCCACTGCATCACCACACTCAATAGGATCCTGCTGAAGTGATTTGCCCCCCCTGGGAAAGATGGTCATCAGGTGCCGCTGCCACTGCAATGCTGAGCTGGACAAGCAGACGGATAATGATTTATTGGCTGTTGAAACCAAAACATCTTTAGAAAATAATAAGCCTGAGTTATAAAATTCCTGAACTAAAGTAAAATCAGATACAGGAAAACATTTAAAACAATCTTTTTGATTTGTTGTCCGAGTCTGTATTGGTGTTTATTGCTTCAAATATTCATCAGATTTATGAATTAAAGCTCTTTGGGATGTTGCCTCTGGCAATCTACAGAGACTGATTTCTGCACAAGTCAATATCTTCACCCTGCAGTTGTGGAATTTTCAGCTTGTCACTTCGCTTAAAAGGCAAAACTTAAAAGCATATGTGTGTGGGTGTGCAAATTAGTGCATACATCATTTTCCTTTTGGAACAGCTCTTAGCAGTTATTGATCAATCTAGTTATGTTTTAATTGCAAATCAGTGTTTTTAAATGGGCATATTTGACCTTGTGTTTTGGGGTAAGATGTGCAAACTGCATTGCGGTTGTAATAGATTTTGCAAGTGCTCTTCCATATATCAGTCACAATTTTCTTTAGTCGTCTGTGGTTTGACAGACACCAGGTTCTAACAGAAAATTGCAGGTTGTCTCGTTCTGCTGCAGACAGATGGGGAAGCTTTGTGTGTCTGTGTCTTAGTCTGGCTACATTCTTTCAGATGTGTTAAGTTCAATGTTTTTTTTTGTTAAAATGTATGGCTGTAAGTACACATTACATCTTGTTATAGCTTGAAATATCACTTGCAAATCTAATATGACTCATAATGTAAGTTGATGTTCTGATATGGCCTTAATTCTGGCTGTTGTACCTTTTGCTTTACAAGCTTATGACTCTAATGAATGAAATGAATGGAATGAAACATGCTTCCTTAATCCCCTAAGGGAAATTATAATGTAGTAGCTTTTCCCCCCCTTGATTAAATAATTAAAATAATTGCTCTATAATCTCATCCAGCAATGTGTGACACTGTTGATGCAACAGTTCATCAAAGGGATAAAAAAAAGCCTGTGGTGAGTGTTAGATTTGCAGGACAGTTTGCTCTAATCACATTATTAATAATTAGCGCTCTATCTCTCTTATCAGGGTTTTGTGTGCCTATGTATCAGACATCTGATTAACTGATTCCCACTTCTGTCCGGGGATAATGGGAATTAAATGCCCCTGCTGATTCTCAGGCGGCGCAGAGCCAGAGAGACATCCGTCTGTCTGTGACCCACCTTGTTAGGCACAACATGAAAGGCTAAACACAGAAAAGACCGAAGACAAAGCATAGCATGTAATCACAAAATAAACTATTGTTTTGTTTGTTGGTTTAGAAATTTTGCTTTATTTGACTTTACTGATAAGTCTAAGATGACTGCCTTCGGTCCCTCTTATTGTTAGACCTTATCCGCCACCACTGGATAGTTAACTGCTGGTTAAAACCTAGATTATACCAGCGCACAGAGCTCTAATACCGGTTCTGCTCCCAGTCTAGCGCCATCCATTCCTAAAATCCTTACTTTCCTCTGACTCTGGATAACTCTAAACCATGTTTGCGGTAGCTTTGGTCTATACCACACAAATAAATAACCCAAATAACCCAGTATAATATATGACATTTGTTGGGAATAAAAGAGTCAACACAAGTTCTTCTGAATCCCTGTCTTATATCACCTGCTCTTTGTGTCTATGTTCACTGCAGGGCGTCTGTAAAATCAGGGCTGTCCTTCAGCGCAGCTCGACCCAGCGACTCAGCACTGTGGGACATCGTGGTGGAGCCCGGCAGAGGAGCAACTCCCAACACTGTTTCTGTTGCCTGCCACAGAAAGGCGTCTACCACAGCTAAAAGGTCAGACCAGACATGTACTGTACATTGTTACGCACCATGTTAATGGTGTGGATGTTTCTGCCAGCCCCCTTTATAATCTACTTTTTATAACGGTCTTCATCTTTTGTCTCTTCTTATCGTCCATGATGTTAACGAGAATTCAGCCATCTCTGGCGCTACCACAAGGGACAGTGATTGGATGTCATGAATAAAAAGTTGTACCGTGTTACATGTGCCTTGCAGAGCAAGGCTAAACTGGAACTGAATGCTTTCTTTTTATTCCTCAGTGGAAGTAATAATTAACAGCCTTGTGTTCAGCGGCGCGCAGACTGGCGACCGTAAAGAGCTTACAGTTGAGCTTTGGTCTGTGTCACGAAGCATATTATAGCAGTTTACTTTTCTCATTTGGGGTATTTCTCACAAAAAACTTTACATCCTTTAAGATGACTAAGTAACGCTGTTATATGCACAGCCACTGTTAATTGGGAGCATCATAGCTTGGATATGAGCAAAACTGACAGAACTGTAACCCAACAGTCCATGTAAACACACTCAGTGACGCTGAACTAATAAGAACACAGCAGAGTAGAATGATAAGATTGAAGCCAAAGCAGCTTATCAACATGCAACCACAGGCTGCTGTTATATTAGTTCTGAAGTTATTCCTATTTCAGACTTCAAGTCAATACTTAAGTCATATTTTTTGGGGCTAGATTTCATACATGGGAAGAGTTTGTAAGTAAATCGTTATTTTCCTGACCACCAGGTTCGTACAAACCAAGAGATTGTTCATTTTGTTGGTTTTAACCCCATCTAATAACTGATCCAGTATATAAAATGTAAACGCTTTTGGGTTGACCAATTGGTTACCAGTTGAATCGAGGTGAATGCAACAAAAATATCTATACCCTTGCTTGTGTTGAGACCTTCAGACTTACAGACTCATGTCTGGTAAGACAGTTCCAGACCAGTCATTTTTGGTAGATTTTTGTCAGGTTCTGGGTGAGAAGATTTTGCCCACTTTATGCTGAGAATGACACATTTAGCTGAAATTGAGGCCAAAAAATTCACCGTACTGTCTGTGAGGACCTTTATTTGAGCAAATAACAAACCTTATTTACTTTCTGGACTGAAAGTCTCACCACCAGGGTGATTTATTACCATACCTCTGACTTTCTGAACTTTCGCCTATGGTTGCTGTAATACACCACCCTAAATAATATTAATTATTACTAATAACAGTTATATTTATATCAATATACTTAAAATAATTTACATATTGAGACATAACTGAATGGGAAAACATTATACAGTGTAACTTGCTTTCCTCTTATTCAAAGTAGCATTTATTTAAAACATTTGAAAAAAACATATTATTAGATTTTTATTTTTCATTTTATTTTATTTTTTGTAGTGCAATTGTATCTGTATCATGAAAACTTTTGGTCACAATAATTATGTATTGACATTGAGACAGCCAACTTTGACCATTAAAGATTCAACCTAGTTTGGCAACCTTGGTATCTGATCTGAATGTAGAGTTCTCACTGTATGTTATGGTTAATCAGCCAGACCCACACAGCCACTGATTAGTGGGAATCCCACCACAAACATACCGATCTCAGCACATACACATGTGGTTTAAAAGCCCAAAACCTTTAGTCTACACTTTAAAAACCAATAAAGAAATTCAATTTTTTATACCTGCTTTGCCCCCTCCAGGGCTGCAGGGAACGTGACATTTGGCAAGAGGCAAATTACATCCTGGACAGGTCACATGGTTGCACAGGGCTAGCACAGACACACAGCTCACACTCACACACAAATGAGCCATTTTAGAATCACCAATTAACCTTGCATGAACTGTCGTTGGACTGTCAGAGGAAAAGAGCGCACCCAGTGAAAATAGACTTCGTGAAGGCTGATGCTTAAATTGGACTGGATTGTACTTGCAGTCTAATTTCAGGTCAAGTGTACAGTTTACTTCACAACTAAGTGGCCCTCGGACTACTGGGAGATGTCCATGAACTACCATTTTTTGTGGGATTTTTAACAACTGTAGATAAAATAGGCATTAAAATCTAAAAGTGATGATCTGTTAATTTCTTTGATGGCTGTTGTTTGATTGTTCAGCTAATTCACTGGGTTGCTGGATGAGTGTATTTCTCGGATTACTGAAATACTCCTCCATGACTGAGGGTCCAGTACAGACATATTGCTTCGAAATAAAGTGTTTATGTATTGGATTTCTATTTTTTACTCACTTTTTGAGCCGATTATCATCAAAACATAAGTCCTTTCACATAACTTCACTGTTTCTTCGTGGGCTGCACTCTCTTGCGATCTAGCTAAATGTAGATACAGTAAGCGCTGATCTTCCTGGATCATCCAGTGGTCCTGGTCATGGATATGAAAGCAGCAACTTACTGTCAGAGCCACAGTCCCTCTGGATGATAATAATCCAGTCATTGTTGCCAATTTATGGTCGTCTCTGTGTATTTAACGATGTAAGAACCAGTCTCAGCAAAGCGTCTCTCCTGCGTCACTGCAGTATCCTTTCTGCTGATCCAATCTGAAACAAACCTTTTAATCTTTGGGTCCGTCTGTGGATTTATTTCTTCTTTCATTTGTGAAAAAGAAATGTGTTATTTTTATCTGCTCCTTACATAAAATAATATAGACTAAGTGAATAAATAAACCGAGATTAGAAAGAAGGAACATTTTGTTAATGTGTAAGTTGGTGGAATTGATGATTTCCAGTCATTGTAAAATGCTTTTTTTCCCAGTAATTACCAGTCCTGTCGGTGATCATTTCCATTCTGTGTGGCTTTACTGTCCAATCTACTTTGAAACCTACAGTAAACACATATGAAATATTAAAGCAGCAAGGGGTAAATGAATTGAACTGTTGCTCCTCTGCTTCATTTCGTTTGATGAATGAGTATTAATGTAATTGGAACTTTCTCTCCCAGTTTTACCTGATCCACACAAACTGATTCAATCAATAATGACACTGACGCTGGTGGCACACAGCAGCCGCCGCCTCTGCCCAGCAACGTCCCCGCCCACACAGACGCGCATCACCCACCGTCCGCCCGACCCACATATCCGTAATCATCCATAATCACGGCTACGTTATCCAGGCTTAAGTGCTTGCACATTCAGAAATGCAGATTAGGAAGCAGAGATATTTCAAGTTGTGACCCTTGTACTGAGCTTCCGTCAGGGGTCACAAATATGAGACAAACAAGTGTGTGACTACACACATGCACACAACTACACACATATACATGTACACACACACACACACACTTCCACTACTAAGCTGTGAGGTGATGATAGATGTATATTTTCAGGAAATATCAGGGCATTAACCGCCTCTTTGCTCCTCAGGTGCACACTGGTATTATAATTATTTTTTTGTGTAAATCATTTCAATCCATTTTAAATCTGCCAGAATCCATTTTATCTACAGGTAAAAGGCCAGCCCAGTCTTCAAGTAGGTACTTTAGACAGTTTTATCTTGTAGATCTTTTTTAAATACCTACAACAGATGCTGGTTCGACACAAGGCTGAATTTTTTTGGCATGTGTAGCAAAGACATCGGACTTTAAGCAATTAAGTATTGTTTTCACTGTTTGCCAGGTGTATTATAATCATTGCATTTGTACAGTAGTGTTACCCCTCCGTGCATTGTATAATCCATAATTCTGAACTATAATTTAGCAAAATAGAACACCTGTATGCATCCATCTCTTCTTATGTAACATCTTTTACGGAACTCATTTGTGATGATGAACATGGCAACTCTACATACCAGAGTGCAACACATTTTGAGTTAATAGCAAAGGGAAGCAGATTACTGCTCTTTTATTTGTTTTTTATGATGTCTGTGATAATTATCCTCAAGAATATCATAGCTTGATGACACTAAAATGTCAACAAATTGGTATTGTTTTACTACTTAGCCAAACACTGAATGAAAACTATCACCATGCATATGCTAGTCCTGATGAGGACACAAACCTCTGCCTCCTGGATGAAAGTCTTTCCTCAGAATCTGGACTTTTGGCAGGTTTAGTTTTCATGGTCTGTTTTTTTATGAAATTTGTACATGTAATGGAACGAAATAGCCAAATAACTTTTCAGTTCCTTCATTACTGAGGTGTCAGCATAAAGCTCATGTGCATTCACCACATGATGCCATATAATGAATTCATAATAATTTCACATGTTTCTATAACACCACAGTTGAGTTGAGTTTAAAGAGAGATTGTGGAAGAATTACTTCCACTTAACACTGGAATTGTGTATCATATTCTAACGTATCGTGCAGTGGCGCTTCCTTACTGGCTTGCCCGTCACATGTATGAACAAATCTAAAATTCTTTGCTTACGAGGATGTGTCATCGCATTGGCAAACGTCATAAACAACAAAGACACATGTATACATGCAGAAATTGCCAAGTGAACAACTAAAATTGTTACACAATGTCCACTAGAGCAGCAGTAAGGCTGAAAACGATTGATGATTTGGTTGGTCTATTTGCAAAAGCTCGATTTTATTGCTTGGAAGCTTGTTGCTCTTTCCATTTTCCAGTCATTCTTATCCACCAACTTATTGAGGAAACAAGTCTGAAACACATCGTTAAGACTGCTTGACTGATTGTCAGTGGCCTTGAGATGACTTTGTTATGATTTGGCACTATACAAATAAAGTTAAATTGAATTGAATCGTTAAGTTTAGAATTTTACAGATGTGCTAACAGTCTCCAAAAAATACACAAACTTCTAACAAAAGCATCTCCTAATAGAATTGGATCTTTTTTTAAGCGTTTTGAAGTAAATGCAAAAGCAAAGTCTCTTTATAGAGTAACCTTCTGAATCTTTCTCACTCTTTTACATTTAAACTTATTTAGAGTTTTTATTTTGGGAAGAGGGCCCACGGATGGGCCCTGGCCTGTTAAGGGGTTTTCAATCTTCTTCTTCTGAAGGTAAAAAGCTGTAACTGCTTGGATGTCTAAGGTCTACATGTTTTGCTTATCAGATAGTTCTTTGTGAAAACCTTCATGTTGCTCAGGAAAATCTTGCTCTGTTTAATATATGAGAAATTTTTACAAGGCAGTTTCTGTCTTACCTTAATAGTCCTAATTGAATTGTCTGGATTTTGTCCACTGCCTAATACATAACTAATAGCATGGTGTGACTTGCCTCGTGTTTTAATCCTTATACCGACAGAAGTTTAAAAGTTGGCATGTGTTTGTCTTCCCTTTTGAATTTCACATTCATGGAAACTTTATAGCACTTTTCAAGGCACTTGCCATCTCATTAATGCATAGAAATTAGTCATTGGGATTCTTTGGATGGAACATAAAACTACTTAAAATGTAAGCTTAAGCCATATAAAGGTGTATTGTGTGGGCCGATGCAAAGTTTTTGGATCACTTCAAAGCACCTCAGCTCCATTCAAATCCAGCCCGGTGTTTTCTTTGATCTGTTTGCTCTGACAGGTATGCCTACACACTCTCCAGCATCCAACAACATAACGTGCCATCTCTTTGACAATCGTTTGACCAGAGTATTTGGCTGAAGTGTCTGCTGGCTCACCTAATCTTCCCTTCAGACTTCAACCTAATTTTAATTGTTGAAGGAAATCTCTTAAACATTGTCTTTACTACTTATAGAACATCTACAGGAGAGGTTTCCTTTTTCTAATTAAAAAATGCATGCCTCTAACAAAAGAAGTTTTGAAATGTTTTACCTTTAAAAGCTGAGAAGGGAAAATCAGGGGTTTTTGAGCACAAATGATGCTAAACCTTCCCAGAACTA
The DNA here is from genome assembly GCA_037177115.1 of Craterocephalus stercusmuscarum. Lineage (NCBI taxonomy): Eukaryota > Metazoa > Chordata > Actinopteri > Atheriniformes > Atherinidae > Craterocephalus > Craterocephalus stercusmuscarum. The sequence goes on from JBBDHI010000020.1 coordinate 15,149,947, forward strand.
TCTATAATAAAACGTCTATAAGTTTGTTCTTTATCAGAGATAGCCTCTGCGGAAATAATGTTCACATATTGTACAATGATTTGATTGAGCCGAATCATTCAAAAGGGATATTCATAGTCATCCTCTTTCATTTTTCATTCATGCTATGTGCCATCCGAATATGATTTTCACCAGTAACACATACTCTGATTTTTTTCATGTAGGGTTGAGATTACTCAGAGGCTTTTGGGACGCCTTTTTTCTGGGCATACACAACTGCTTCCAAAGCCATGTAGACACATACATATGCGTGCGCTGCAGCAGGGTCAAAAACAGGATTACTATCACAAACATTTTGTTATCACTCTGTGTGGCTGATGTATCTCAAAATCCCAAACTTCTCATGGAGTTGCAAAGTTCTTTACAATCTCAAAAAGCAGCAACTGAAGTGCCCCCTGTGGACGGGGTTTAAACAGTGCTGCTGTCCATGGTGCTGAAAGAAATGGCCTGGATGGCCGGCAGAAAATTCAACATGTTTAATGACAAATGAATGCTGTCTTTCTAATTCAAGAAGAATCAGGATCCCTATGGAATATTAAATGAAATTTACTTAAAAGGTGACTCATTTTTATAACTCCCCTTAGTTTCTCAGGTGAGTGTTTTCAGCTCACCAGTAATTCAAACCATGTTCACAAAATCTCACAGGTGTTCCCTTTACTGTGACTCCAAAAGTATTCAAATAGACTTTGTGTTTGCAGCGATGTACTCATTTCATTGTGGGAATGGAGTTTTCTAGCAGAGGCATTAAAACAGGCATGGGGCTCAAAGGGCTTAAATTAATCTCTGAGGAAAACTCCAGACTAAACACCAAACATGAACCCATTCTGCAACTGATATCTTCTGTTACTTTCCCCACTATGTTTAAATTCCATTAATCTAAATGGAACCTTTAAGGCAATAGTATGCTATTTCTGTAAGACAAAAAACTTTTCTTTTTATATGAATGAACCATTAAATTCCAAAGCATATTTTAATTCTACAACTTGTCTCCATACAGGGGCCTTTTGGAGATTTTACAACTGGACTTTGTACCAAAAGATGTTTCCAAGCTGGTTGAGAGTCAGAGCATCTCTTGGCGTCTGGAACTGCCAGAGAATGTGAAGGATGTGGGTTTAATACGGATATTCACCACCCAGAGAGACTACGTGGGGCTGGCACCGCTGTTGATGGTGAGAACTTGAATCAGTTTAAAATCCTATGCTTTATAGCTTTATGCGCAACACAATTAAGTATATATCTTTCTGTATGAGTCACTTAGCATGCCTTCTTTTTCATATTCCAATAAGTTCTTTTATTGATTTCATTCATTGCCATGATTTAAAATCAATGAACACCATGCAGATTGAATTTAATTATTAATTTCATGAATTACTCTCTTATTAATCCTGGTAGTTGGGAAAGAAAGAGGTTTAAAAGGCCTACGAAGGATGGCAGATGATGTCCAGCTGGCACTGAGAATGCTACATCAGGGTTGGGGGTGAGGTGAGGGAAAAAAAGAAGAGCCTCATTAAAGAAATATACAGTACAGTAAAAGTTCTGCTCACACAGTTATTGGCATTTCAGGTAGATCCATCATATACTTGAATAATACAGTAAGGTTTTAGATGGAATATTAGTTTCCATTTTTGTCACCAAGCGTTTCTGTTTATTTAGTGTCTGCTTAATTCACATTTCAACTTTAAGTGTTGATCATGGTGCCAATTCCTTACTGCTTTATCTTCTTGTCAAAAGTTGAGGCAAACTTGCAGAAACTGCAAGGTGTCTTTTCTTAACGGGATAGTCATAAGTCTGTCACATGCTGCCATAATCATTGGAAATCAAAAAGGGAAAAAAATGTGTATCATCTCAGTCACCTACAAGATTTTCAAGAGGAGAATACATCTTTTTCCCCTGACATAACCCATAAACCCCATAGAAAACAAATATTGCAATCATTATTGGGTCACCACCATCACTGCAGGAGGCAGAGCTCATGCAGTGTCAGAACATGTCACGGAAATATTACATTCACTATAGAGTCTATTGAGAGAAAGTGAATGAAAACGTCTGGCAACAAGACGGCTGTGTTTGATATTCTGACCTTTATGTGTGACATTTGCATTTTCTCCCTTTGTTACTGGAGCATTTGTCTCACTTACCTGCACACTAAGCCTTTATAGGATCGTCTTTAGTTCCCTCGACTCAACAAGCAAATGTCTGAATGCGCGACTGACGTCAAAGTTTTTCGGCCAAGTGTAAATCAAAGACTGTATAGAGAAAAGTCTGAAATTTAAAAGAGAGGCTAACTGCTCGGGTTAAATATGACAACTGCCAACCAGATTACCGCAGAGCTCGCAAAAACATGGGATGTGAAACTTCTCCCAGTGTGGTACTGGCATCACTGCAGAGTGCTGTGATTGCTTTCTGATTTTCTGTTACCCCTGATCCAGTGGCTTATGTTGGAGTCAGTGTTGCTTTCAGAACTAGAGCATGTCCTTTTGAAATTGCGGTCAGCAGCTGTCAGGCCAACAGAGTTCAAAATGCAATGATGCCAGGGAACATCTGCCGAGCACTGCCCAATACTTTACTATTAGGAGGGAGGAAACAAAAAAACACTGATTGCTCAAAGCTTCTTACAGATACTCTCATTACCTTTAAAATGACATTTTTCAAAGATCTTGCCAATGGAAAAAAGAAGTTGTAAGTCGGTGCTAAAGAACCGGTTAGAGTGGAACATTAAAGCATCAAAACATGTTGTTGAAGCTGCTGCTCAGATTTGACAAAGATTTGCATTGAGGGCTGAATAATGGAGGAAAATGATTGGAGCCATAATCAGGTTTACAGATGACACTAATGATTGTGATGTGAGGCTGATACCAGACAGAAGACAACTTATTTTCATTCACGTATTTGAGAGGGACTTTACATGTGAGTTTGTAGTGGAATTGAAGTGATTCAAAATGTTTCAGCCACAAGTAGCACTCCAAGAAAAGATGATAAAAACACACATAATTAGTGTAAACTGACCTTTACCTGGGTAAACATCAGCATCTAGACCTTTTTTTTCTATAAAAAAAAGAATGTTCCCATCATAATTTCCCTAGACATGCATCTGGTCAGTGGGATTATCATTAACTCCAAATCTGTCTGTCATTTACAATAGTGATAAAGGCACTGGTGTCTTCTTGTATATGGCTGAGTTTTAATGTGGTGCACAACAATATGCTACAAGGCCTCTTTCTCCTCTATGTCTGTTTTATCCTCGGTAACCCGCTCATGAAGAAGGAAAAAGAAACAAAAACAAAACAATAACCAGCCCAGCAAAAATATATCTGATGTTACAGAATAAATATGCACTCATTACAAAATTCTGTTCATAAAGTAATTAGCATTTTATTTATTTACTTCAAATCTTATTTTAATGAGGATAAGGGCATAACAGACAACAGGCAATTGTTATTATTGTTTTTTAAATTCTTAAAGGTTTTTGCCCTCTTTTAGAATAATAGAGAGGGTTGGTAAAACAGGGTTGACTGTTGCTCAGGAGGAAGAGCAATTTTCCTTAATGTTAACATGTACTGTACTTGGGTCATATGAGCCATTAAAGTCATGTGGATAAAGGAGTTTGCAAAATGAAAGCAATTTAAATACATGTTTACATGCTTTTTTGCACCTTCAAAGATTAATTCTGATAATAATATCACTATCAGAACTAAAACTAAGAAGGCCTTAGAGCACCATCCTACTATCTGATATGAAGCAAGAAAAAACATTGAACTTCTATCAACTGAATAAATCAGGCAAATGAATGATTAAGATTTCAGGAG
>JBBDHI010000020.1:15346999-15365636 GCA_037177115.1 Craterocephalus stercusmuscarum
TAAATACTGCTGTTAGCGCACGCAAATAATAACAGGAGCTATCTTAATAGATAAGGCGCTAACCGTGAAAACATAACTGGAGCAATATTGCTCAGCAAATATTGAATACCGCAGCAATTTTGCCCTGTTAATAAATCAGCGCCTTAGTGCGCACAAAAAGACAAGTTCGCTTTCCAGTCTTACTGTATTCGTCTTCCCTCAAAAGTGCCTTTAATTTGCACAACACACCCAAAGTCCAGCGCCATTAGCTCTGTGATGAAGGATAAGAATGGGAGGAGGGATTAGTAAGGGTTGAAGCCACTGAAGCATCTCTCAATATATCAGGAAGATGGCCTCATGGGATAAATTGCTTAATGAGTGAGTCTGGAAAATGAAGACAGAGGGTGATGAGGGGTAAGAGGAAGTATCATTGAAGACCAACCCGCTCAGTTTGATGCATCTTAGACAGACAGAAAAAGAAGTTGATATCAAGAAATCCTAGCTGTGGGATGGAAAGATAGATCAAAAGAGCAGCAGAAACCCAAGAGTAGAAAGTCTATCCAGGATAGATAGGTGAGAGTTCAAACCAAGCGGCTGGAATGACCAAAAGGAAGGATATGACTTATATCCTCAAGTCCGAGGAATAGCAGAAACTAGGACCCCTTTGGACATTAAATTTCACAATGACAAGCACAGTTATCTAACAAAACAAACTTTTTGATTGACAAGGAGCACTAGAGGTCATCTGTGATGCATGTGACAATCCCAGCTGACAGTAAAATCAGGAACAAGCAGCATGACAAGAATAAGAAGTGCCAGGGAGAGAAAGAACTAGTACAAATCTAAAGGTTAAAGCGAGAAGCGGCCCAAGTTTCAAAAGGAGCTACAGTAATAGTACGTCTCCTCTTAGGACTCTAACTAAAAAAGTAGTTACAACAGATTTCAGGACCAACATCGGAGGTAATTTTTCAAAACAATTCAGTACAAGAGTGAAGGCAACTTAAAATCATGGGTTTGCCCATAAGAAAGACAACTCTGATTCCCCAATCACATGAAATATATTTATAAAAAGATATGTGCACTTTGGGATTTCACAACCCCCCAAAAAACACCTGAGGCAAACAACCATGCTCACTTACTCCCAAAGTTAATTTAGAATCACCTGTTTTTTGACAACAGTGCTGACCACCACAGCGCCTATAATTTGCCTGTGAATTTGAAACTGAATTAATTCATATCCTATTTTAATGCATTTTCTTGCATAATAATCATGCTTGACATACCCAAGAGGTTTGATGTGATTTGAAACTGGTCTCCGACAGTGGCACGACAAGCATGAAAAGCTGCCCTAATGCTGTAAGTATTAGGCTTTTATACGACGGTACAGCTGATTAAAATAGTTAAACCATAAGAGATTATATGGAAATAAATGAAGCCATGGAAATGATCGGTATAATATGAAAACTCCAGTGTGAGCAGTATAATGATTTTTCTTTCTAGAGTTTTTCTATCAAGTGTTTACTATTCTATAAAGAAACGGTCGCAGTAATAGATAGGCGTTCAATGTCTGCTTGAAAATGCTATTGAATGGCTTAGACGTGGCTGTCAGAGTTCATTTCAACAAATTCATCAAGCGAGAATGTAAATACAGCTTAGACATTTTAATCTCATCCTGACTTTGTTGCTGCTGCTCTGTGCCAAAATGGTATTTAGGATAGTCAACAGATTAAAATGAATAAAATATATGTTTTACTCTACAAAACTTATTTTTTTTATTAAAATGAAAATTATGTTAATTATTTGATTGACCAAAGGTTTGCTAAGTTATATTTTTCCTTTTGTCCCAGTGATTTCAATGTACTATATTTGCCTTTAGTTTCTGATTAAAAAATGTTTTATCTGTAATAAGTTTCTCCGACATGCCGGCGACAGACTTTGTAATACCAAGCCACCTTGTTGTCCCAACAAGGTCCAACCAGCTCTGCTGATATTGACATCAAGGTCTTTGTTTTATGTAGCATTAAACGTACTGCAACAAGACCCCAGAGTGCAAACAAAGGTGAAGCACTCTGAACCCCTGAGTGAGGCCCTAAACCCCTCAAATGCTTCTCAAACAATGTAGCCCACTACTCTCTTGTAAATCCAGATGGGGTAAAATGCAGAGCTACATTTTCCAATAGGTATTAATAAAGTAAAATCATTAATTATTATAATTAAACCTTAGAGAGATAAGCACATATTGGAGACTATAGGGATACATAATCTGACCTGGCAAGTCTGAAACCCGGTTTGTTTTGTAAATACTACAAGTCTGTGAAAGTTCTCGGAATTTACCTGAAAAACTGTAATGGATTGCAATTATATAGCACTTTTCTAGTTGTTCTGACAGCTCAGAGCACTTTTTGAGCTGTCAGAAAGATTAGAAAACCACAAGCCACATTCACCCATTCACACACACGCGAATGTAGGACTGCTTAGAAATGATCGATGTACTACCACCTGATGAGTACACTCGAAGCAGTGTGGAGTTAAGAGTTTTCAGTCAACCCTGATACATTTTCTATTTGAATAAAATTACAGCCCTTAATTCTGAGGAAAAAGCCTGCCTGTATCACATCTTTTTACATGAGGCTGTATGGGATATTTCCAAATGTACTGATAGCCAGACTGACATTGTGAGTGAATGTAGGTATCCTCTGCAGTATGTGCCTGTCAGTATGTGTCTCGTTGAAACAACTTAGAAACCTGTAGGTGAAAGCAATCAGGTGGCTGGAGACTTATAATATCCTCTGAGACTCTGAACAGCGGGGAGTTGACTGACAGGGAGGAATGTTTCTTTTTTTCCCTCCTTGTTCAGTTTCTTCCCACTGCAGTCAGGGTCTGGGTTCACTCAGCATGCTCTGTTGCTTTGACTTTTACTTTTATCACTGATAGGGACCTTGAGTGGGATGAAAGTCACAAAGAAATAAACATATAATTTTTAAAAGTTTCAACATTTTGAAAAACAAAACTTCAGGCTTTAAGCTAAAATGTTATCTTTTAGTATTTTTCATTATTTATTTTACTCTTCTATTTTATTTCATTTTTAATCGTCTTAACCCGATCGGATCTCTTCTTTTCAGTGTTGAATCTGTTTTTTTTTATTTTCTTATCAAGTCTCTAATGTTTCCGTGTCGTAGTGTTACAGTAAGAGAGCACTTTGTGCTTCATTTATCTGTATGAACAGTGCTAGTATATAAATAAAGCTTTGATTGACAAATCATCAAACCTGATTATCATCAGAGATTTGAGCATTGACTTGTCATTAAAAGCTTGTGGATATTTGGTCTAAACATCTAGAGCCTGTTTTTGTACATTCTTTAGCCAATAAAAATGCAGCTACATTATCAGTGCGTCACAAAACACACATTAGTGTAATTATTTTTGTGTGTTGTTGAGCGAGAGGCAGCCCTAATGACTGGGGAAGTCATACATCACTGGTAGTTGAAATGTTGTCTACATAAAAACATGACTCAACACATAATAGTTCATATAAAATGCCATAAATATTTAACTAGGTTGTAAGCTTCCAATGAAAAACTTCCAGGACATTGTAATAGAAGTAGTTGTGCACATTAATGTATAAAATTGTGTGTGCAGCTATAAATTTCTTCAACAAGTTCTCAGGGTTTCTGTTATCAGCAGTGTTGAACTTTGGAGAATGATTGACATCTAAAATTGTCAGTTGAGTTCTCTGGTTAATGTGCTGTTATATTAGTACCATGGTAGGAAGTAGATCCCCCCTATGGACTATGTTTTTCTCCCTAAATATCCCTGCCAAGTCCTACGTGTGGTTACAATAGGGGAACTCTCAAAACTGTTCTTTAAATAAGCTGTGAATAAAAGAAGAAATAGGGGAAAAGTTAACATGTTGGGATTATGTACAAAGGAGAAGTGACTTGTGCCAGTCATATACTATACTCTAGCATTAAACCACTGACTCGAAAGCATTACTAATCTTGTTACAGTGCAATAGTTGCCTTTTACCTGACAAAATTCCTGACTGCCCTCATTGCTAATGCATCTTGGGTCAGACACCATTTCTGCTGAATTTGCATCTGTGCAGGGACTACACTTTCATAGGAGAGAATATGATCATATATATGATATATATATTTCATCTCCTAAAATATTCATAAGCATATCTCCATTCACAATTTGAGAGTTAAGAAAATTTCCTCTTTCGTACCAGTCTGAAAAAGCGATTGTCATGTAAATGCCGAAGATGGAAACATTTGCTCTTTTTGAACACTGGACAACACAGGGCCACTGCAACCACAAAAACATGCACAATCCCACAGGACACGGACATACAACCCTCGTGAACAATCTCACACCCACAAATTCTGTTGTAGCAAATGCGAACCTGTGCAAACTTAATGCATGAATGCACCACTTCTCATTTTCTGGGTTGTGTCTGCAGCCTGTTGTTATTCCTGGTGCTCTGCAGTGCCATGCTCACACACTGTCTGCACCCTGCTCCGATGCTTCTAAAGCACCAAAACCCACACACTCTAGGCAACTGTCACAGTTCATTCATGTTATTCATATTACAAGTCATTTTGTATTCTGCCACAACAGCTTACAGCTAATTATATGTCTCATAAATTATATATGTGCTTTTGGCTGAAAGGATACAATTTGCATTTCATTAAGTGTTCCACGTTGAATGAAATCTCTCAGTAAAGGTTGATGTATTTACAGTGTCTCTGATTTCACGATCATTAACCTTCGTTTCCATAAATCTTGTTCGGCTCTTCGAGCAAGCGCTCTAAGACATTAGCTGATGTTCCTTGGGGGGCTTACCTGTGCACAGGAGAAGCGCAGTGAGTCCCACGCACTGGCGCGGCCCCATGTCTCTGTCGAAGGACTCGAGTTTTTTCGGGGAAACCGAGTGGGTAACTCCCTCAGCAGAAAGCAGCGCAACTTCGCACGCAATTTATCCTCTCAGAGCAGACTTCCATTTAAAACAAACCTGGTGTATCCCGTGCGTCATAGCCTGCAATCACAAAAATGAACAGCGCTCATCCTGTGTTATCCTCAATTACAGCAACAGTCGACAAAAGAAAGCAAAAGGGGAGAAGTGAACTCAACATTTCCCTGTTTATCCAACAAAATGGAGAGTGTAAGAAGCTGGTTTAATGAATCAACTTATGTGCTGCTGAGCTGATTCTTCGCGGTTCGTCTTGAGTTCGCTGTTAATTTTTGGAGCTTCTGGTTGTGGGATAATAATTTGTCACTTATCACATTAGGTGATGGATTTAATGCTACAGGGGGATTTGTTCATCTCTACATATGCGCTTTTGTCAACACTAGAAGAGGGAAAAATCTAAAACATCATATGAAGGAAATAAGTAAGAAAGTGATGCCGTGTTGGATTGTTTCTTTGCGTCTTACCTTGTTTCTTTTGATTCGCTCGCCGCGGTGCCCTGCTAATTGAATCATGTGGTGTAAAAACAAACCAGGTTGGAATCTTTTATCCACGACGACAGCAAAAGCAATCCCTGTCAGCCAGTTGTGTTTCTTTTTGCTCCAAAGAGTTCACGTCTTTTTCCTTTTCCTTTTCTTTTTTATACAGCGGTGGACTTACAACGGTTGAAATCGCCCGTGCTTACTTTTCACCTGACTTGCAAATATCTTCAGATATAGTCCCATAACTTTCCACACCACTAAGAAGCGCTAAAAACGAGGGGAGACGGCAGTCAAGTAGCTCCTGAGCCGATGCCACTCTGCTCCCGGTGGTGGTGGATGGAGAAACTGAGGGAAGGTGGGGGCTCGGGGAGGCGGTGGGAAGGGAAAGCGGTGCGCGCTCCAGCAGGCGCTGTAGCATCAAACTCTCAGCTCTCATAGCACGAAGATAGCGCTTTTTGTGCCAAAACGATGGTGAAAACATAAAAGAAAGTTAGTAATTTGGGAATGAGCGCCCCACACCTCACTATGGGATGTGTTTAATTACATTCTCGGTTGGACGGAGACAATGAGCAAAGGATATGACTGATGGCACTCTGCAGGTTAATAGAAGTTTAAACAGAAGGGGATGGATTCATGCAGTATTTCAAACAGCTTTGAATAGAAACAAAGAGTTTCTACGCACGTGAACCTCGCCGTTATGCGTCGAGCTTCAATTCAAATGTCAATATTTAATGAAAATGAAATTAATTTATAGGCTTTTGTGAAATCTCTATAATTACTTTGAAATGTGTTCGCAGCGACCAAAAAAAAGCTGTTGTTTTTTTAGTCACTTCTGCAATTTGGGTGGATCTCAATAGCTTCAAGTGAAGAAAGGAGTAGAGTGGCGCAACCTGTTGTGCCACAGGTCCTTCATGAGAACCAACAGTGCCCCCTTTAGATCATGTCTGTCTGTAAGCGGCTGCTCTCAGTGAGCATCAGCGCTCTGACTGCTGCAGAGACCCTTTTCTGAAAGGTAGAGGGCTGAACACGACGACCACACCTGACGATGCATCAATTTTGCAATTAGGCCTAGAGTGTGCAGGATGACTTGCTTGGCATGGATGATTAAGAAAGAACAAGTGATGATAATTTTCTGAAGTCTTTCCACTGCATCACTTCTACTTTTTATAAATTCTGTTCCGTCCTAAAATAGTGAAGATTAGATTAGAAACCTTTGAACCACGGTCTGTAAAACTGCGGTTTAGGGATTTGCTATCCTCTGTACCCCCACTGTGTAAAAAACCCCAATGGCTAAGCTGCAAGTGCACAAGTTGACTATTCTTCAAGAGCAAAGTGAACAAGCCATTATGAGACACACAAATCAGTGACACATTGAAAGGCAGCCAGAGGAGCCACCCTGCAGCTGCAGCCTCTCCACGGCAGTGCTGAACAGCAATTACAGGCCATCACGGAGCAATGGAGGTACCCTGGGCTCTGAGGAAAAATACTCCCTTTTCTCTCCTCCTCTTTGCTTCCTCCTCCTCCAGTACTGTTCCTAAAATGAGAAGAGGAACAGATTCTTCATGCAACCCGAGCTCCAAACAAGTTTGTTCACTATGTTAAATGGACAACAATGATTTACTAATCTTATAAAATCAATATTGTATCCACAATCGAACATCTAATCCATTGAATGTTGAAAATGAGATATTTTATGATTCCATGAAAGACATTTGTTAATCTAAGTCCAGCAGCATCATTAAGCCCTGCTGTTGTAATAAATGCTCTATGCATTTTATCACTGTCTTGCTGAAATACTGTAGGCAAGATCTCGCCGTAAAATGGTTTTCTGCAAGGAGCATGCTTCTCTAAAACCTAAACATCTCAGCACTGGTGGTGCAAGCACCATCTCAGCACAGAGGTCCAAGTCGCCTGTTCCATAGACACCAATGCATCTCCATACTTAAGGAAATGCAAGATTTAAAAATGAGAATCATGACAAAGCTGTATGCACCCGCACCCCTTTTTTGGAATAGAGGAGATTGATCTCCAAGAATTTAAAATTTCAATTCACCTGACCACAGGACATTTTTTAATTGGCTTTGTCCTGGAATAGATGCTGAACCTTCTGTAGCTTCTTTGCATTTGTGGCCACAGTTAACTGTGTTTACAATGATTTCTGGAAGTGTTCCTGAAGCCCATGCTGGGATTTCCATAACATAATTGTGACTATTATTAATGCAGTAGATAGGGAAATAACTATGTCTTCACATTTTTTCATTGATCATTAGCTGATTGGTGCATTTTTTTATGTTGCTGAATATCTGCACATCTTTACTTCTAAGACTCAGGTTAAGGGGCTCCCTATGATGCTCACTCATGTCATTGACTGGTTGCCATGAATAATTAGTTGCAAGGTGTTCCGGGTTTGATGGCACAGACTTGCGTACAGTTTGTTTTATGCCTGGTTAGGCACAATTTTAAACAGGTAGTTACTCTCCACACAGCACAATCATACACCCAGTGAACAAAATTTTGTGCAAAATGAAACACCTTTTTTTCTAAACACACAATTTTCATGAATTCATTCATTCATTTTCTGAACCGCTTAATTCAATTGGGTCGCGGGTGGGAAGGAGCTTATCCCAGCTGTTTGCAAGCGAAAGGCGGGGTCTGACAGGACACCCACAACCACTCACACACACTCTCACTCCTAGGGAGAACTGAGAGTGTCCAAATAACCTCACATACATGTCTTTGGACAGTGGGAGGAAGCCGGAGAACCCAGTGAGAACCCACGCATACATGGGGAGAACATGCATACTTCACACAGAAAGGCCGCTGTTTGCTATGAGGCCACAGTGCTGATTTTTATGAATCAAAATCTTAATTTTAAACAATGTAAATACTGATGTCATCAACACTTACAAGACTCATAATTTCTGTCAGTAAGGTATACAGCGAATTAACAAGTTTCAGGAGCGGCACAAATCAACAATACAATCTGATAAAAAATCATATTTCTTACTATCCCATGTACTCAAGTGAACTCAGTCAAAATCGAAGCCAAAACAAAATGAATTCCAGTTTTGCTGCTTCTGTAAACTCAACTAACATCTATATAAAAAAAATCATCATGCCCCATATCAACTCAAGTTTTACCCACTGAATTTGTAACAGCAGCATTTGATGTTTTGTCATTTATCTCTCTCATATTCACGGAGAGCCCTGATGAATGTAAAAACTTAATAAATATTCCCTTCACTTTATTTTAGTCCAACAGCCTCTCTGAGCAAAACCACATTTAAAATTTCTCAGGAAATGTGGAGCTTCCTACATTTTGGTGTGTCAACTCTAAATTATAGACCAAAAATGCATGCAGCCTAGTGTAAAATGTCAGGAATGGTTCCCACGTGTTTTCATTTAAATTGCAGATTTATTGTACTGGATATAAGAAATAACTTCCTTTATCTGTGCTCTTGGGGAAATGTTTGAATGATGGAGGCCACTGTTTATCTGCTGAAAATTGTCTGGTGTGTTTTCTTTTAAGCACATAGATGTTTGTATTCCTGGTGAATTTGTTTAAGCAGCTGGTTCATGGCTGGGGTGATTGAAAAATACAGAGCTTTTGAAGTAAGTAAATTACAAAATGATATATTTCTGTGTCACAAGCAGATAAATGTTAGTTTTTGTAAAATCGATGTGTGCAGTGATTTGCTAAAAGTATGAAATTGATATTGTGTTTTACTTTAACTGTGCAAATCTGGACTGGCCTTTCCTCCTTGAGTTTAAGGTTTGGTTAAATGTGGAATGCCTTCAGGGTAAACAATTATAAAAAAACGTATAAAATCCCATTTACTCTTATACATTTTTTTCAGGAAACTTTTTTCTTCTTTATTAGTTCATTTCATTTATGAACTTTAGTGAGAGGCTTGTTCAGGTCCGGTGCAAGAAGCTAGCAGTTGCATGTCTCTTGTGCAGATTTTCTCATTAACAGTGACATGTCTAGGATGACACCAACACTGGTTAACCAGCACTGCAATTCCACCTCCCTTCAGCTTCCCGCTGAGTTGTTTATTGTCATCTGCACGGAGCATTTTGAAGCCGTGTACAGATGCATTACAGTCTGGGATGTGTTCATGCAGCCATGTCTCGTGAAGCACATAATGCTGCACTCTGTATTCTTTCTGAGACCTGGTTAGCACCATTTTGTTAGCTAGCGATCTCATGTTCCTCATCGAACAGTTAGAGGAAATGGTTTAATTCTCCACCGTTTTTCTCTCTGCTGCACTCTTGCCCTGCATCCTCTTCTCATTCTTTTCAACTCCTTTGGGATTTGAAGTATTATTTCACTGATAATCTTGAGTTTGGAGAGCATTATCAGTTGATTGCGGTGGTAAACGAGTCTCATTCACATGGAGACACAGCAAGTCTTGAAAGGGCAAAAAATAAATGCAGAAAATCTCCTGTGCAGCACAGCCTTTTGGCCAGCATGAAAAATCCTCCTTGACAGACCGAAAATGACAGCCAATGTCTAAAAAAAAGACGTCTACAATACAAAAATCACCAAAGCTAAGGCAGAGCCACTACAAATTTTGCTGCCACCTAGTGGTGCATTCTAGAAAGCGAAAGGTATGGTTTTCTCTTACTCCTCTATTGTTTCCTGTTACACTAAGTATTTGCAGAGAGAGTGACTAATATGCTACCGATCACGTCCTCTTCCGCTTATCCAGTGTGGGAGCGGGTCAGATCAACCTCTGACACCGGTCAGACAGGGACCGGACAGCCCTTACCAAGGGGTTCGGCACCATACTCCCGGAGCACTCCATACTCCCGGAGCACCCTCACAAGAATCTCCGGAGGACACAGTCGAATACCTTTTCCAAGTCCACAAAACGCATGTAGTCTGGTTGGGTGAACTCCCATGCCCTCTCCAAGACCCTGAAGACAGTATAGAGCTGCTCCACTGTTCCACAACAAATCCAAACTACTCCTCTTCAATCCAAGACTTGAATGTTTGACAGACCTTCCTCTCCAGGACCCCTGAATTGACCTTATCATGCAGGGGGACAAGGTCAGATGTCAGGCATTTGGAATATTCTGTGGCTGATTCTAAAATTAAATCCAATAAACTCAGACACTAATTTGAGACTTAATGGTTGTTGCTGAGAATGGAAAGTAGTTAAATTATTATTTTATTATTATTATTACTGTTATTATCACTATAATCATCACCATTGCAATTATCATCATTGTTAACTGTAGTTTTTTTCTGTTTTAGCTACAAAATCTGGATTGTGTCATGTTGATATTGTATGGTATGTTATTAACATGGTTGTGTTTAAAAAAACAACTCTTCAGCTGATGTCAATAACTTTAGAACTGAAGAAAAATAATACTTCCTGAAGATATTCTAACTTCAAATTTCTACATTCAGAAGGCTCTCACTGCTAGTTGCTTCATTTTAGAGGTGGAAATTCCTGCTTAGTTGATTTTCTCGTTGTCCATCACACCCACTGAGTGTTATTTGTAACAGCTTGTGGCTTGGGCTCAAATGATTATCTTGTTTCTTGTGCCTGACAGTTTGAGATTGTCCATAAACTTTAAAAACTTTCATTTTTTATTTATCTTTTTTTGACACCATCAACCTAATTACATGAGTAGCAATAAAGAAATACATTAGAAAGATTTTTTTTCTTTTTAAAGGTTAAACCTGAACTGGGAGGATTGTAAATATAAAGTGGTGCATACTATTCATGATGTAAATGTGGCATAATTCTGCAGTCTGTAGCCTCTTTCTCTAGGCCACTGCTCGCCCCGTGAGTGCCAGGTGACATGGCCCATTAATGCTTCCATCTTTGCCTGCTCTGTCTCTGTGATTATGCCTTAGTAGTACAATGTCACACTTTCTACTTCATTAAGTTTATAATGCAGGCTATGTCAATAGAAATGATCCTCTGTGTGTCTTGACAGGACTGCACTTTGATCAGTCGGGGAAATTTGTCTTTGAAAAGTGCTGCCCACTGCTGCCACAAGATCATCATGTCATACAGGAAATGGTTGTTTTTATTGGTCATTTGAGATGCTTGTTTCAGGTTTACATTTGTTCTGACAAGCTCACAAGTCAAGTTTGATGAGTGTTACTTCGAGTCTGCTCGCATTCCCTCTTTACAAGCTCCTCCATCTGGCACGGACGCTTAAACTAAACAGACCTCGAGCTTATGTGAGAGAAGAGGCTATTTGACAGAATTCTAACAGCCTCGAAGAATATACCATGTTAGATCTTTACCCACACACCGTTAGCATGACAAACAGGCAGCCCGCTGTGTGATGGGATCTATTGGCGTACAGCAAATGTGCATTTCTTAGTGAGCATCTGCAACGCACAATAAGTAATGCTCACAGGTAAGCCTGTCTGGCCACTTCTGCAGCAGCAGGATGAACAAAAACATCTTCGCTCCCAGTGACCCATACATCAAAAGACAGCAGTGTAAGTGGCAATGGGGAAAGAATCTAAGTGTAAAGGCTGAGTGGAATATTAAACACGACGCACTTTCTCTATAAATGTTAAATTGAGCAGATTAGTTGGAGGCCCAGCTGCATTGTTAAGGTTTTACAACACATTATTTTGCAGCTCACAGGTTTTCATCATTATGTTGTAAACACTGAGCTCCCCTGCACGAGGAGTTAAGGACAGCGGAAAGGAATCAGTAATTACATGCAGCACATCCATATTTCCTCCCTTCACATGCACATCCACACATGTTAATTTAGGGTCATTATCACAGGCTGACCTGAATATGGATTTCAAAAGAAAACTGGTTTGTGCCCCTCTCACGGTGGGGGCAGCGGAAACAAAAGAATATCATAATATGCTGTTGAATGAGAATTGGAAGCCAGACACCCAATGACAAAGATGTAATATGAATAAAAGATCGGATGCTGCTGTGAAATAAATCAACCATCACACAGTTTATGTACCTTTTAGCTATTCTTTAACACAAATAAATGACCGGAGAACTCAGAGATAGTGCCAATGTAATTCAGCAGGAAAGAGGAACAGCTGGAGAAAACTAAGACTGAAGTAAACATGTTGTTAAGCATGCTGATTTATCTCATCAGGGTCTCCACTCTGAGTGTACATGCAACTTATGTCTAAGTCTATGCACAGTTGGGAATATATTTGCAACTCTGCAGGGTTGGGATGCTGATGCTGCTGGGGGGGGGGGCGGGGGGAGTCATATTCCTGCTGACCCATCCTTTGAAAAGGTGGAGGTGGTAAGCAGTCAAGCAGCTCTACTGTCGTTTTTTAATATTTCACTGTGTTTCAGTGATTATAATCTAAAGGAATTGTTCTATTTGCATTAACAGCTTGTTCACTATATTGCAGATGGGTACATAAGATCAATATCACTTGCGTACCACGAGTACCACCAATTCGTGGAAACAGAGAGGGTGGGAGGATGGAGGGGAGGCTGATGACTGTTTTTCCCAAAGTGCTGAAACACTTAAAATTAGCTGTGAATTTACAATATTCCACAATAACAATGAGCTGTAACTAAATATGTGTAGGTTTGTCCGTTTACTGATTACAGTAAATATATGAGACCAGATAAGCAGATGTTAATAGCCTTTTACATAACTGTGTGGTATGAGACCTGGAGAGCAACATAAGGACAAGAATGATAATAGTGCATTTACAGTATGTATGTATGTATGCACTGTAGTCACTTTATGTTGAATATGAAATTCTATTTTACTGAATTACTTATTATTTTGCACATAGTAAAGTATTGATTTTTCTTTTCTTTCTTTGTTTTAATCTATAAAACTGATTACAAATCTGTGTGGTAATACTGTAGCTGATGTCGCTGTTCTTTTAAGAAAATAATTTCAAGCTCCTCTAGTTTACTGTCATGTATCATATTCCAATCGCGAATGTTAAATGTTAAACTGTTAAATGGAATTACATAACAGAAAAATCTTTCAGGTTAGCTTTACTGAGGCAAACCTATCTGAGTTTGTAGAACTTAAATTAATTCAATGAATTAATTAGGGGAGTGGTAAGTGGTTAGGGAGGTTGCCTTTGGGGTGATCCGCGTTCATCTGCTCCCTGGGCTTCATAATATGAGAGCGCACAGCTCCTAATATGATTAAGATGGGTTAAATGCAAAGAAACAATTTCCCATCATGGGCATAATAAAATATGCATTATTATCATAAATTAGTGTATTGTAATTAAGATGATTAGTTATTACAAATTAAGGGTACTTAAAATCTTTTTTTCTTTTAAAACAAATAAACCTTTTTTTCAACAAGGTAAATTAAGTAAGAACCACTCCTCATTTAGAAAGACTTCCTGAGCCGAAGGCAACGCGTTGGTACACATAGCAGCAAAACATGTTAACTGAATATCATGTGCAATTTATAACACTGCATTAAAAGACAGAAAATAACATGTTTTTATTTTAAGTACAAATGATGAGTTCAAGTTGAACGCAATTAGCTAATAGGCTTCTCACCTGCTTTGCAGCATGTATGTTGTATTTGGGTGGTCTTTACTAAATATAATGTTTGATTCAAATTAATTCTATTAACTTATTTAACCTTTTATACTACAAAGTAAAAAAAATAAAATAAAGTACTTACTGTATCTCCTCTATTATTACAGTGAGTTATTTTTTAAACAAATACCTCTAAAGCTCACATGATGCTTTTATTGATACGTTCTGTGCCATTGCATGTGTGCACAGTACGCTGTCAGCTGTGTGTATCCTAGTGAGCTTCTTGCTCACTAGGATACAATAATTAAGTATGGTGAAAACACAAGCATGGCTGACCTTTTCTAAGTCTGAGCAGAAATAATTTTTTTCAACAGCTAGGAAAAACTTTCCTGCAGCACTTTAGTAAACTTTAATACTTTCATGAACAAATGTTCTGATTTTGAATAGAAATTTGAGTTTTGCACTTAGTTTTCATTTATTATTTGATAAAGCATGCATGCCAGAGGAGAGGTAGTTAATGCTCCAGGTTCTGGGGAAGCCCTGACTGAGTTATAATTCCTGTTGATTTAAAGTGTTGCAGCAGTACAGTTCTTGGACATCCTGTTTTTAATTGCAAAAAGCATGAATATGCGATGTATCACGCCACTAACTGACTATGTGTAAAACAGGAAACATGGGAAATCAGTGCAATGGCTGAGCAAGATTTATCCTAGGACAAGCCGTTAGTATGCACTCTTTGTAAAAGCTAGCTTTTTCTCAGCCCTTGAGGGGGCCCGCACAAAATTAAGGTGAACAAGAGGTGGAGGTATCTCCTACTATTAATGAATTAAAAGCCACATCAGCTACATAAATATACCTGATTAAAATATCACAGTCAACCATATCAAAAGCCTGGGTCAATGCTAATTAATTCGGGGTACAAGCAGCATCTGCAGCAAACAGGGATCATTAGTGACCTTACTGTAAATTAGGCATTCTGATTTCTCTGAAGGGCAAAGGAAAGCAGACTTCAATTTTTGGTGTTTTATTGATATTCATAAAATAAATAAGTTGAATGGAGAGTATTTTCTCTAACAATCTTTGATTAAAAAAAGAAGAAGATAAAACTGCCAGGAGACTGAGCTAAAATAACTTATAAAGCGAGGGATCTAAAGATGGATTTTTCCAGGGGGTAAATGCTACATGTTTGAAATTGGAGAGGAAAATAGCAGCAGACAGAGAGAGGCTAATGATGGCCAAAATATCTGTAACAACTATCTGAAATAGAGCTTTAAGCCAACATTTGGGATGCAATTTGGTGCATTGGGTGAATTAGAAAGTTTAACAGTGAGCTTTTGAGTAATTAGAGGTTTTAATAAAGTGGTTCAATGTTTAGAATTGTAGGAAAGCAAACTTTCTGAACTAAAGTGGCTCTTGATTCTATCATATTATAATGCAAACTTCATATGAGGATTTGCCAGCCTCTACAAGATTGTCTGTGACAAATCTTGTAACCATGAACTCATTTTCCCAAATCTGGCCTGACAAACAACATAATCCTGATGATAGTTTATGTTTCATATATGAAGATATATAACTTTACTTTGTGTCTGTATTCCTCTATAAGTGCTGCACTTTTTGTACAAGCAAACAAAAATATTCTGGCTGCACCAGACTGTGAATTAATTTGAAAAAAAAGGGATTTCTTTTCTTTTCTTCCTCTCTGATTAGTATATCTTAAGGATACATCAACTAGTTCACTTGCACAGCTTGTGTTTTCTTCGAGGCAAAATCACTTCAGTATTGATTAGCAGTATTACATCATTGCCACTTCTGCCGGGCAGAGTCTGAGCAGGGCTGTTAGCTGATCTATATTGATTAATGAGGACAAATGTATGGAGGATATGCTGCTGCACCAAATAGATGCCTCTTCTTGCCCCCTCTTCACGTTTTCCTCTTTCGTTTGCAAAGCTTTTTATGTGAAATGAGTTTCTGGTAAATGACTTATACGTCACATGTACTCTAGCTGCATTTATCTATTATCAGTCCTCGGACATATTAAATGGTAACTTTGATCATATTTTATATTTATCTGGTTTAGCATATTCATTCAACTGAAATAGCTCCATGGTAATCCAAAGCCTTTATGAACTTATCAGTGCTGCATAAGCCCCACATGACAATATCTGTGGGGCTACAGTACTCCGACTTGCCAGCCTGTGGTAAATTCACTGGCTCCTCCCGGTGTTGATTATATTCTGGCAAATGGAAAGAACACAAAATAACTGTGAGCAGGTGTTGTGTATGTTATACTATTCTCTGCTTTCCGGAGGCTACTTTATGCATTTCTTGACTTTTATTTGAAGCTTCTGCAGTTCATGGTTCATTCAGGAGCTTCCTACTTTCAACCGGGCAGCCAGATACAAAACATCCATATACATTAAAGCATTTCTGTTTAGTAGCACAGCACTCGGGCACACATAGTTAAAAGACAATGAAGAAAACAAACATTTAATATCCAAACTGATGCACAGTATCCAGAGTAAAATAACTAATGTTTCTTGTAATTTCCTCCTCGCCAGACTCTCGGTTTGCTGCCTGGGCTGTGTTCTGTAGCTGATGTCAGAACCGGATAATTAACATTTATCAGTCTCCAAGAGAGACCTTTCTGCCATGAGGGGAGATTGATGTCTAACCTGCCATGGTCTTTGCTTGCCCACTGCACCACTCGGAGCCATTACCAACAACATGCAGTCAGGGAGAGAGCTGAGCTCAAGGCCCAGCTGTCATCAGCTGCCAATATATGCTGTAGAGCAGTTAACACTGAGTGACTGGCCAGTTTGATATGGTGAGATCTCCTCGTAAAGTTCATGGCCTGCAGTGCAGCCATTAGATCTAATGCGCACAGACATAAGTAATGAGATCTTTGAAAGATAATAATAACATTAATGTGAACTGGCTACTCGTCACCTCTTCTGCATGAAAACTATATGATTTATTTTAAACTCAGTGAGCTCAAAGAAGGAATCGCATCTTATAGTCTTAGCCAGCTATAAAGTTTTGGTTTTGATTCTTTATAGTAAATGCACAATTAGCACATGAACCTTGATCTTTTTAGACAGAAGCACAATGTGAGCTTTAAGCAATGCCTCTGATTTGCTTGCTTTCAGTCTTCAGTTAAAATGTCGGGTGGTGCTTTTGGTCACAAAACTTGATCAGCAGTTTTCTCTCTCATCAACATTCAGTCTCAACGTTCAGTCCTAAAGCTACTGTAAAGAAAATCATATAACTTACTTAAAACCTCTGTATACTACAGTATATGCTGGGTAAAGGAGGTAAAGACAAATTTACATTTGTTTTCATTGTTTTTGTAGCAACACTACAGCAACACAGTAGATCTGCTACTTCTGTGACTTCAGTAATCCCCCAAACTTTACTCTAGTGTCAGAGGAGAGCTAACATGTCAGTATTATCTGAGGTTGGCACTCTTTACATATTCATAATTTACATTCCCTCCTGCACCGAAGCACTATCATTTGCATGTCCTTCCAGCAGTGTTTCCGTTTCAATCTCGTTTCAGAAAGTTGCTAACTAACAAAACTCTAACCATCAAACACAGTTGTAAATTATAAGCTGAATTAAAGTTAAAGTCAAACTCAGATCTGTAGGCAAGCCAGTCTTTGACATCTGTTCACATTCTGATTCCGGATAACTTAGGTTTGAGAGCAAGGCCATGTCTTACCCACAATCACCCGGTGAGCGTCTTATAACTGTTTCATCACCTCAGCACTGTTTGTCTCATATTTCGACCTCACCATCTCAATTTCTATCCACATTCATCCTCCCTCACCCATTTATCCTCCCTTTCTCTACCAGTACATCCTCCCCTCCCTCTTCCATTCATCCACCTATCCTTTCTCCCTCGTCTGTCCATTCATCCTCCCCATCCTTCCTCCTTTACTCCACCTCTACCTCTTTCTCATACATCTTCATGTCATTCATCTGTTTGTCCTTCCACCTTCTCTTTTTCCTTTTATTAAACCAATAACTCACATTGTTGTGGCATGGTCCTTGCTATTGTGAAAAATGCATTAGACTAAATCCACACTACCGCCTAATTTAGTATCAACAATGAATCGTGCATTCATTATTTCAGACCATGAGGGAAAACTGGAGCACCCAGAGGAGGACAGCTGCAGTAGTTAACAGTATTCATATTCGTTAGCTTGCAGTTAATGCACAGATATCTAATGCAGGCAGAAGAGCATCAAATGGCCAATCTTTGTGATATTGATCCACACATGTTCCACTTGCAGCAACATGAAGGGATCATTAAATGTAATATGTTGATGCCTCTCTTAAAGGAACTCCAACAGTATTGAAAGGGAAGCTTTCAATGCTGCGCTATTATTTTTAGGCTTGGAAATGAGAGAGATCAAAGAGAAATGTGATAATTACTACCGCTGCTTGTACTGTTTCCCCACAGGCACAAAAAACTCATGAGAAATTCACTTCTAAATAATAACAAATAACATAATAAACCCATCTTCCACGTTGAAACGAGGCTCATAACTTTGTGAAAGGAAACAGAATAAAAACCGCATTAATTAACCACGATAGCAAGGGCGCTACTTTGGGGAATAAATTACGCATCACCCTTTTTTTTTTTTTTTTTTTTTTTTTTTTTAACCTGTCTTGTCCAGCATCTTGGCAAGCAGAATGATTGTCTGGCTGCTGTTTGGTGC
>JBBDHI010000020.1:15367702-15379746 GCA_037177115.1 Craterocephalus stercusmuscarum
TATGCAGAATTGAATTAATGGATGTTTGTTTGCGCCTTGCCACAATCTGTCGTCTCACACCAACCAGTTACTCACCAGTTACTCACCACATGACGTCACTTACCCGCGACCAGCTTACCCTGGTGATTACGCATCACCAGGGTGATGCGTAATCAGATGTCTGATTACGCATCACCCTTAAATTCATCAGTAATCTTCCAGCCACTAAATTATGTCTTCAGACTTATTTCACACACCTTGAGACAGAGACTAACAAATGGCTCCTCATAAAACCTGTTTGATGAATTGTTGCCACAAAGTTCAAAGAGTCACAAAAAGTAGTTTAGTAGCTCTTATTTGAAAGGTTGTATTTCCTTTGACTAAAAGCCAGTTTAGACTCACTTACAATATTGCTGGAACCACCAGAGCTGGACAGCTGTTGGAATATTTCCTAATTCCAGAAATATTGTGAAGTTTTTTAGATTTTAAAAAGAAAAGCAAAACTAAAAGACAATCAAATCACATGAGCCTATTGTATATTTAATTCACAACAGGACATATGTCTGATGTAAGAAATCTGACAGTTTTATGCACAAAATGAGCTTTTGTCAAATGTGATACTTGCTACTGGTCTCAAAATAGTTGTTAAGGGCCGTGTTTACCAGCATCTGCTCTTTTCTCAGCAGTTTGAAGACATCTGTTCACCAAGGTTAGGAGTTCCTGGAGGTTTGGTGTTGGAGTTTGGTCCCATTCCTCTGTTTCCAGCTGCTAAAAAGTTTGTAGTCATCTTTGACGTTATTTTTTTTTTTTGTCAATTGGACTGCAGGCAGGCCAGTGCAGTTCCCAGACTCTCGTCATGCTGTTTTAATAGCTGCAAGTATGGAGTTTCCCGTTGTCTTGCTGAAATATACAAGATCTTCCTTGAAATATAAGTTATTTGGATGGGAACTGATGTTCCTCTAAAACCGTTATATACTTTTAAGGATTCATATTTTGTTAAAAACATGCAAGCTGTTCATACTGGATGCTCTTCTGTACCCCCATACCATAGATGCAGGCTTTTGAACTAAATGCTGAAAGCACACTGGAAGCCTCTGCAGTTTGACATTACTTCTAAAGTATTTTACAATCTTTTCATATACTCTTTCAAGAACTGGAGAGACTCTGCCCATTTTTCCTTCTGTGAAGCGCTGCCTCTGTAGATCCCTTTTATACAGTAGCTAATAATGTCACAGACCTGATATCAGTGAACAGAATTACTTAGTGTATGTTCACCCAACTGAATCTTTTCTAACCTTTCTTGTCTTTCTCCAGCGATATGTAGCCATTGCTCATTTTGTGCATATGTTGTCCAGTTTTTCAGTTTAGTTGAGACATTTTACATATTATATGTTCTCTTGTGAAGAATTTATTGCTTTGTGTTTTTTGAAAATCTTTTAGTTTTATTTTTGTTCAATAATCCACCTGTCTGATTACACAAATTGCATACAGTAAATAGGAAAACATAGTGTTGGTGGGGAAGAGAGACTTTTTCCCTAAGCCAGCCCTTTGCATCCCCATGACATAGTGATTAGCTTTATGTTCAGCTTCTTCAGCTTTAGCTTCTCTGTAATCGCGTCGCTTGCAGAAAAAAAACATCAGATGCCAATTGCAGTCGTTGGTTTAGTGGGACAGACAGCATCAGATTGCCCTGCAGCCAAGTAATAAAGGTTTAATTGATCAGCTCAGAGTCATTTAAAATGCCAACTATTACACACTTTGCAAATACATACAGTACATTGGTGCTTTCAAAAGTTTCAATTACTTTCTGCCCCAAATAGTGATTTGTAGACATTATTGATGTCATTACAGTACAGGAGTTTCTTTAATTAGATTAGATTAGATTAGATTAGATTAGATTAGATTAGATTAGATTAGATTAGATTAGATTAGATTTGATTTGATTTAATTTGAATATCATTATTATATCAGCAGAGAAGAGTTAAAACAGCAATTTTTAGTATGAGTTTTAAAACCTATCAAGCAACAATAACTAGTTACGGAATTTGGATTTTTGTTGACATCTTTTCCCCACAGTTACTCAGGAAATTTGCATATTAAAGTCAGTCTTGAGGTGATTGATGTTTCTGAACAATCACTTCTCAGTTTCAAAACCACTAAATGCACTTCAGTGGCGATATACAAGTCCAAAGCAAATAGCGCCAAAACTAAGATCAGAGCCAAAACCTTCTTGTTTCACACCTGTTATGTGTTGGGTTGATAACACAACTCCTGGGGGTAATGTGCTATTGCTTCATCAGTAAACTCCATGGTTCATGGGGTTATTTACCAGATTTTCTTTCTAGCATAGTGCCAAATCTCTCAAAATCTGGTTGATTTGTTCTCCTGTTGTGCATGATCTCAGCTTGTCCTTACTGCTACCAACATGGCTGTGCTGCTGAAGTGTTTGACATCTTGGACGGTTGGACTGTTTGACCACACTCTTTTGCCAGCTCCTTTCCCGTAAGTTCGCTTCACTGACCGACTTTGTACAAGGAACTAGCACTTTTGAAAGTTTGCACGCCTGCCAATTCAAATACGTGCACCAGTGCCCTCAGCGAATGTCCCTGTCAGAGTGGCCAGCTGCCACACTGAAGAACAGAAAAGCTCAAATAACAAACATAGGGATAGTTACGCGATCCTCCATTTCTCTTCGCTAAAATTTTGTATTCAAAAAACTTGCTGCAGCTTGCTGCCTTACAAAGGTAAACCTTAATATCAATCCTCATTTCCGTTGATATGGTTTTGAATTCATTCATCCCATCTGAGAGCCATAGACAAACCCAGTTTTCACTTTCTCTTCTTATGTTAATGCAAGTTAGGTAAAAAAAATGCAACAATCCAATGAGTGCAGCTGTGTAATTGCCATTTTCTGTAAAGTGTTTAGGAAATGTATCTCAAGACGTGCTCATTCAGACTAATGCCTGCGTTTGCATCTATTCCACTTCTTATTACTCACTGAAGCAACAAATTAACAGTGAAGTTGGGTTAATTGTTTACATCATGCTGATACATGAGCAACTGCATATTTGCAGATATATTCACTTCAAATGTTACCACTGAGTAACCTTGGCTACCTGGTCATTAATGCAGTTAGATCACAATCTGTGTCATTGGTGCCCCGACATTTCTCTAGATTATGTGGTCAGATGTCAGTCGCAATCCAGTCATCCCTGATGCATGTTAACAGTCTCTAAAACCATTTCTAGTCTAGTAAAAGGAGGGAACATAAGAACAGCCAGGTCCAAAAATCCATCACAGTGCAACAGGGCAGCAGCGTCCGCCTTTTGAATACAAAGCAATGCTCTCTATTGGAGAAAAGTGTTGCCATGTTGTCAGAATTTCTATACAGGTTGATACAATGCCTGCCGTCCACCACACTAATCACAGCATCAAATCGTATCAGATGAAATGTCTACCTGTAGAAACGTTAGCCTGTCAGAGTGCTTACCCTCTCGTCTCCCTGTGTGTCAAAGTGACATATGAAAGTACTTAAACCTTGTTAAACCCAAGGAGGCAGTGGCTGCTATTCTAGAGACGGCTGAAAAGGTGTTCGAATGCAGAAGCAGCATATTTGTGATGGGAAGACCACAGGGTGCACTGGAGCAGCATTAAAAAAAGAGCTCTATTGCACATTAAAGTCTGGAATGTTTTACAGGGGTAATAAAGTCGCTGGCTAATCACAACCACCAGAAGTGCACTATCTGCTGGCCATTGACCATGTACAATCATTGAGGTTTTCCTACATAAACATTGTAGTGTCTATCTTTCTGCTTTTCCTGCTCAGAAGAAACAGATTTAAGAAATGCGCCTCTAATACAAGTATAAATCACTCTGATACATTAATGCTTGAGCTGCAACAAATATTAGCCATTGCCTTCAGTGGTTCATGTTATCACAGTTCACAATGAAAAGAAAAGCCTCAGCAACGTTTTAATTGTTAAAGTGAAGGGTTGAACTTTACATAATTATCAGAGGGAAATACTCTTATTGCACATGGCAGTCATCTCAAATATCCTGTTTTCATTTTTCGCCAGGATGTGGCATCAACAGCTAGATGTGAATATACACAATTAAAAGGCTCACAGTCTACAGGCACTGTTGGCTCATTAGCTAACAAGTTACCATTGAAACCACTCACCACATCAATGACATAAATGCAAGCCAACCCAGCCTATTGTTTAGTCAGCACAGTGGTGACACAATCCCATAAGGGAGTATTTTATGATTCATTTGGCTCTGGAGGGCTCAGGGCAATTAAGAGTCTCATTCATTACAAGGAGCATCCTGCTGAATAGTAAATAGAGGCTCTTGGTGGAAGAAGATGAAACAGGTTTCCTGCATGCGACTGACACAAACACAACAGTGAGATTTAATCAGTTCGTTCAGCATGCCATTATCTTCACTGGTAATACTTCACCTTTCACTGCCTTCATTCAATTATTTACATGTCTGCTAATATGGATTTATCTCCTCCCCTGCATAATTAAATATTCTCAGATGCAATAATACATCCTTGATAAAACGTTAATTACAGTTGCACAAAGCTAAATGAATGTAGTCCGTGTTTTGTCGTATATTTGCACCACTGTGCAGTTGGATTCAATCTAAATATTCCTCTGTAATTTCTTGCAACTTTGGAATTTCAGACTGAAATGCAGTATCATCTGACTGGTTAAAGAAGCTGCTTTGTTCTCATGCAACCTCACTCTATTTGCACTGTTAGAATTTGAATTTCAATATGTGCCCAGGCTGCTCACTGCCTCCACAGTAATCGGGCCATTTTTATACTGTAGCTGCTCTCCTCTGAGGCAGTGTCATCTGTACTGAACATACTTTGACTTGGAAGTAATTTTCTGGCTGCATTTAACACATTCATTCTGAGGTTAAGTACAAGATTCATTGGTTTCAAATCTGTCTTTTTCTTCAAATTTTTTTAATGTTGCTGTTTTTTTATGGTCAAGCTTTTTCTTATTGAAGCCACCTCTCTACATGAGGGCTGTGTGTTGGGTTGGTTTCAACTCAGAGCAGTGCATCTGCACCAAAAACTTTGTTTTTGAGTAAGCTTCCCCTCAAAGGAAACATCTGCATAGATATAAATCTTTGTTGAACATTAATTGTGATTTGTATGTTTTTGTAAGACTAGACTGAGGTTTTGCTAAAGGTTTTACTATCAAACTAAGTTGCAATATGGACATATTTCTGGTTGCATGCTGAGCTATTATGATTAAAAAAAAGTAATTTTGATATAGCATCATGCATATTCATGCCAGTGCTTAGTGGTTGAATTCAGACCCCTCCACCCCCTCCTTCACCTGGGCTGTAGGCAAGCATCTCCAGTTATATGAGGCAGAAAACATAAACTGATATTTCTTATAGAAAACCTTCCATTGTATCATAGAGAAAAAGTGATTTATTCACTTCACTTTAGGTTAGGGCAGATAGGAGGAGACATTTTCCCATCTTGACGATGATATGAAGTGACGCATTGTGGTGCAGATGCACTCCAGAATGGGAGAAAATGAGATGGGGTTAGAGGGTCTGCTGGATTTTAAATTAAAACATAAAGCCCACACATATGTGCTTCATATTGTTCGGCATCGTATTTAATCGACCAAAGTTCAGCAAAGAAATCTCCGCCGGTTCAACTTGTCAGCGCCTTCGCCTCACTTTCACAGCTGCGGCATCTTTGTGGAATTTTTGGTCTTGTCAGTAAAATGAGTAACAACAGAAGGCATTTTGAACGCATTCAGAGTCGCAGGGTTCAGCACAGAAGGGCAGTATCTGCAGAAAGGCAACAAGGCGGAGTGAACAATATCCCTTAAGCAATCATAAAAAGCATCATAATGGGCTCAAAGCAGAAAAAAAGGCTACAGAGAGGGCTGCACCTTCCACCCAGAAGGGCACATATGATTAAATTATATCACGTAAAGAAGTTTGCACAAAATGTTACTCAGTAACTTTAAACAGCACTGCATGTAAATTGGAGCTAGATGATGGATTGTAGTCAAAGCATGGTGAGTCCTGTAAATTTGAAGGGACCTTTATTTCGCTTGCTCTTGATAACAGAGAAGCGCAGTGTTCTGCAAAGAGGAGAAAATGACTGAGCGCCTGAGAAAAGGCAGTCGGAGCTTAAATGTGAAGGACCAGCTTCATAAGATAAGAAGGATTAGGTACAGATGGATAATAAAGAGCAAGTATGTGTCCCTCTTTTTTATAGATTTGTTGAGATTTTTCTTAACCTGAACCATTTTGCATTTAGTTACAATCCCATTCATCTATCTTTCTGTTTGGTAAAAACCACGTCTGACCAGAGAAGCCCGAAAAAGAAACCATAAAATGAAGATTACCATAAAAAGACAATTTAAAGACCTAACACTTGTGAGTGCTGTTCAATGTGTAAACATGGCTGGATCCAGCTTGCTTTCATTGATTGCTGCAGTTAGAATTATTGGTGGGGTCAGCAGTGAACGAGAAAACAGCGATCTGCACCATTCATGGCACTGATTCCTCCTCTCTTCCGCACTGCCTGTCTACAGACCACATTTCACTGTGATTACTTCAAAGTAACCCAGACGTGTTTGGTCTTGAGGCGGCTGAATGGGGTGGACCGACTGATGAGCCACAGCTCCGTGCTGAGCTTTACAGAGCTGGCATGAATTCAGCGTCAGCTCCAGAGCAACTCTGCCCTCTATCTGAGCCAGGCAGGCAGGAGCTTTTCCCCTTTGGAATTGACTTTTATGTTTCAGAAAATGAAGTGGACACAAAAGAAAGCTTGATGAGGCTCATTTTATTGCATTTTTAATAGTTGTGTGCTGACTTTGAATAGTTTAGACACATTTTCCGCTTTGTGTTGTTTTATTTGTTTGTTCTTTAGATATTAATCCAGATGATTTGATAAAGCGGTGAGTTTCAACAAAAGTTTGAATCTGCTGAGTATTGTGATTTAACTTGTTAAAGTCCATCTCCATTTAAATTCCCTCAGTGGCACCATCTCATTTCACTTTTCTTCATACTGGTTTACATTTGGTCAAATTTTTGAACAGAATAGTCCATTTTTGATGCTTTCAGTGTCTTTCAGATTCAAATATAGTCCTTATTTCTTGGACATTCATTTTCTGAAAATTCTCTGAAGATTCCAAGTGAAAAATATTGTCATTTCACTTGAGTGAATGTGAGGATGGCAGCCATATGACAGATGTTTAGAAGTATTAAAGGTGTCATAGTCCTCAAAAACAACTCAGCTTTGAGACAATGTTCTTATGAGACAAAAAGACATCAAAGAAAATCTATTGAAATTAAATTTAGTATATTCCTTAGCACACATAAACCCCTTTTCACATCAACTCCACAACATCTCTCTATTACATCCTTCACTGCAACCTGTCAAGGAAAAAACTAAGAGATCACTCATTAAATAACGCTGCCATTTTTATGTAAACACTCATCAATATTTACATTTTGTCGTCTCGACTTTTCCTCGTGATGTCTTTGGTCTCAGTTGGGAGGCTTGTGTTTGAGACTTTCAAAGAGAGACACCTGCTGTCATACCTGAGGCCATTACAGGAATTATAGAAACAAAAAAACAAACAACACATCATAAATTATGCTGTAAGATATCAGACAAAACTGTGTCTGAATAAGCCTCAGTGTTTTTCTGACTTAAGTGACTGGCACCTTACCTCTCCAAAGTTTAATTTCGGAATCAGGATATTATGTGACAGTTACGAATAAGGACGTAGTTTTCTTTGCCTGCTTTAATTATCTTCATTGTCTCTTTGACAAATGTAACTGTTTTAGAATCAGAATTCCTTTAATAAGAATCCGCATTTACTTTCTACTGGGAGGCTACTATTGTCTGCCTTATCTATCTTATAAAATATTAAACATTTTGCAACATCTAATATATTAATATGGTACTATTAAAGTGAATTCCTGAACCTAAAATACTGAAACCAACTAGACTCTGGTGGTCTCAACCGTCCAATTGCATAACCAAAAGCTTAAACTTGCTCATATTAGGAGCATAAAACCCACTTGTTTTAAAGCAAATTTCTGTCAATGGAGCCTCACAGAATCATAAGACTTAAGCTATTTCATTTTCATTTCATTGTTTCTTTTTACCACTCAGTAATGCATGGTTGATGATTATTGACACTGAAGACTGCTCCAATTACAGATCATTATTCCAACCCAAGGCTTGTTTTCTCCATCTTGCTCTCTTCAAATGTTACTGAACAAACTTGATGAGCACCGGGTGACCTCGGGGAGCTGAAAGGGTTGAGCTGAGGATGATGCTAGATCAGACAATGCAAGTTCATTCAGTTCACTTCGTGGCCAAAAATAACCGAGGGCAAAGATAGGGCAGGAAGAAAGCAGTTTGGATTAAAGTAAGGCAAACTCCAGAGAGAGCAGCAGAGAGATATTGATCAGCTCCCAACCCAATCCTCATAATAAGTTATCTATAACGAAAAACTCTTTCATCTTGAGCATGTCATTGCCTGAGATAGATGACTTTTGCCAAAAGAGCCAGCCCCCCCACCTGAAGCATGGCCAAGACCCCACCTCATTTACATGAAATTACTGAACAATGCAAGTCTTTTGTTTGTTTTTTTTTTCATCCTTTTTTAATATTGCAAACATTGAGCCCCTCCCTGGCTGGTCCAGGACAGTCTTTCTGCCTCTGCAGGGCTGGAGCCACTGAATCAATCATCCTTCTCCAACTCTGATGGTGCGGCTGTCTGATCAATGATACCACTAATAATAACTGCCACGCTGTCACCTCACCTCTCATCATCCCAACTGGCACAGCCGGGGGCAGCTCTCTGCAGATTGCCTCCACAGATTAGGACTCCATTAGAAAAGCTATTTACCCACCTTTCCTCCCCTCAGGCTCCCCTTCACTTTGTTTGCCCACCAAAAGACCCCATGGAGGACAAAATAACCTTTTTCAAAGTGAGAAATAACTGCTTCATGTATATTGCTCCAGAGGCACCAGACAAAACCGGACTCTGAACTTCCTGTTTCAAAGGCACCACTATAGTGAGGATCAATGTGAAGTTTTAACTCTGGGGGTTCTGTTAAGAAATTGCATCCAGCTTTTCTCTCTGCGCGCACCATTCATCACTTTGCCCGTGCACACCTCCATGGCTTCACCCACACGCCCAGTTAAAGGTTAGCTGGGAGCACAGCCAATTCATGCTGCATTAAGAATGTAGCACCACGCCTTGCTTTGCAGGAACAAGCGAGTAATGTGCAGATATATTTATCACATGCAAATCTATTCATCACTAATAGTTTTGCGTAGAAGAAGCCTATATTTCTGGCTGGCTCCTTCAAGCTGCCCCAGTGGCATGGCAACACAAAGAAGCCGTGTAAATCACTGGCCCGGGCACCCAAGCCCATTACAACAGTCACTTAAACCAATCATTGGTGAAAGAAGACCCATTGCATCTCTGTCCCGCTGCCATTACCACTTCTTTATTAATCATCTGCTTCTCTGCAGTAGGAATAAAAGAAGAAAAAAAAAGGTTCTCATTTACCCCCAAACAACAGCACAGGAATCTTTTGGCCTTTTATCTTCATGAGTGAGTTGAGTCAAGCCGCTGTGGACCAGGAAAGCATCAGAACACAAAATGATGTAACGACTAAAACCTTCATTTAAGCGAGCATATAACTTAGGGAAATGATGAACACAGGTTCCCACTGGCTCTTTTAATTAAGCGCAATGAGCCTTGTAAATCCAATATTCATCCAATACTGAATGATTTGTGAAAGAATGGTGGCTGCAACACAATAGAAAAATAGGTATTTAAACAGATACAAATGATCTATTACGATAATATAAATCCCCGGTCTCTCAAATTTCCCAAAAGGCACTAAAAGTGTTTTGAATTTTCCATGCCAATAAGCCCTTACAAGGAGAGAAAAATTACTAGAGTGAATCTCGTCTCTGGCAGTCCATTATCGGACCAGTTTCTCTCCAGGTAATTTCACTGGCAAGCGAGTACAGTCCTGATAGACAGAATGGAAAAGAAAGAATGTCATATTCCTGCCACAGCTCTTTAATTCACGAGTCCTTTGCCTTATCAAACCACTGGAGTCCTGACCTGTTTTACATTCTGCAGGTGTCCATTTTGTGTGCGGGTGTTCTTCCCTCAGAGAACTTTAGTTTCTTCCCATCCCTAACGCTGCGCAGACCAAGGCTCTCCCGCTTTCCCCATGGGACTGATAACACCTCATGTGCAGTGAGTCAAGGGGAAAGGCTGGGATAAGGCTCTCAGAGTTCAGAATTGGTTTTCCCTAAATTTGATTAGCATTTCATGCTGCTCCATTTTCTCATCCAGAACCAAGGGCAAGCAGTGGGATTATATTGTCTGCCTCCTACATGTGAGACACATTCACATTCTGCCCCCAAAAGTACTTAGTGTTTATTTAAAACTGCTAGGGGCAGTTTGGTGTTAGTGCCAGGATGCCTGATGCAAAGTAAAATTCCAGTTGTATGTTGTTTAAGCTATTTTTTCATAGAGGCAATTTAAATGATTCCCTAAACTTTGTCTGGGTGGGCAGCCCTCCAATGGACTCAATTCCTGTCATTTAATGTGCGTTTGTGCATTGCTACTTTATCTGGGTGAGCCATGTCGGGCGCCACCAGCGAAGCTTTAGCAGAAGCATTAGTAATGCTGCTTTTGAATATATCCAAAACTTAAAACATTTTGCGAGGATATCAGAGAGAAAATCCAGACCAGACCTGGGGAATTAACTGTTCTGGTCAGAGATTGGAAACGCTCAGACTGTTGCTGATTCTAGATAACTGAAGCGAATTATGAGATTAAATAACTTTTGCAATGAAAACATTAGCTCCATTTTTTCTCTCTTTCTTGTCTTTCTTTCTCTGGTATTTGTGTGATTTGTATCATTTGATCTGTGGGTTGGCTCTGATATACTCACTAGGATTTGTCAGTTCATTCAGGGGATTGTTCCTCTTCTATGGCCATTCTTACTTGTTGGGTGGCGGAAAGGTCTTATGTCCAATGCGTCTCAGTTTTGTGAAGCTGGTGAGTTTTTTTCAGGAAACATGCTTCTTTCTGTTTCTTTGAGTGATTTCCAACCAGTTTCTGTTTCATGTTCAAATCCTATGGCTTTAAGCACAGAGGTATTCAAACTTTCAGACTGGCCAGATCTGTGAGAATGTTTACCTTGGACTGCATGGACCATTTAGACAGGGTTTCTTTGCTTAAGTCTCACTTCTTATCTTTGAATTTTGACTCAAATGTATGAATGCATCTTATGGTGTATCTAATTTTCCTCTTGTTTTACTCTGCCTCTATCATTTTCACATCTTTTTGTTTTTTAGGCTGTGTATTTTACCGGACTGTGAACAGAGCCGGCTCTATACTTCCAGAGGGACCTAATGAGAATATGATATTGGGGCCCTACCCTTCATACAAAGTTTTTGGAGGATGTGGATGTGGTGGATTATATGACAGATTATATAGTCACAGTAGGCATGTTTAAACATCTGGCCTACACGCAGTACTTTAGTTATACTTTAATCTTAAAATGCTTTATTGCAAATGAACACATGGTTTATTGTAAAGAAAATATGTGCTAAGATACGATATCCACACAACTTAGTTATGGTACAATCAGTTATCCTGGTTAATGAGATACTGTGTGATCTACCATGCGGCAGTAACACTTGCGACTACTGGAGACTGTGGAATGTGCAATGAATTTCTAAAATATGAACTAAATAAATTGAGAACTTGAAGTAACATTTAAAGTAAAGTAGGCTATCTAAAGAAATAGCCGTTTATGCTGAACCTTTATTTACTATCTGTTAATCCATTAGTCTGACCTTTTCTTTAAATCGAAATACGGCCACAGTATACAGTATGATATTTATATTAGCTAATACTACTGTATATTAAATGAATTATCATTTATTCACCTTTAAAGGGAACATATCATGCAAAATCCACTTTTTTAAGCCCTTAAATACCTGTTTTTGTCTTTTTCGAGCG
>JBBDHI010000020.1:15499683-15511496 GCA_037177115.1 Craterocephalus stercusmuscarum
TAATTAACTTTGAATAAGTATAAGCTCAGAGAGTTGATTTTACCCAATTTTAATGAATAAGTAAGAGTAAGAAATGTGAGCTATATATAACCCACTTTATTTAAGTATTTGATACCCTCTTTGTTTAGTAATTTTCTACTCAAAATAGGTAATTAAATCTACCCAAAAAATGTGGATGCAAATTGTTACCTCAGATTTATTGGGTAAATTCTATAGGTTGCTTTTTACAGTGTATGAGATTGTATTTTGGAGAAAACCAGTCATTGAGTGGCATGAGCATTCAGAGCTGGCAGAGCTCGAGTTTATTTTGTCAGAGCTGCTCACTTTTAAAGAGTTTTCTACCTTTGATCACTTTTTCATACAACCACAGTGAACGAGGCGGTGTGTGTTCAAGCACCATCATTTCTTGGCAGAAGGAGCAAAAGTGAAAACTGCGCTGGGAGTGTAGAGACTATTGCAGGCTGACAGATGTAATCCCTAACGCAGCTCCAAAGTGCTGTGTGCCACCACAAATTTTGAGTGAGGGTTTATTTAAAAAACAACCTCACACCACAAACCTCTTATGTGCCCTGCTTCTCATTTACTATGAGCATGGATTCAAAGCTGCAGTTACTCAGCATGATCTTAACAAACCTCTCATAGACACTCTAATGATAAAAGCTGCAAAACCTTATTCATGTTTGAAAAAGGTGTTCAAGAAAAAGCAGTTCAGATGAAAAAAATGTTAAAAGTGCAATATTTTTTTTTCTTACATTTCATTACATTTCTTACATTTTTTATTTTACAAATGCTGATGTTGTCAGAGCAAGTTTGATACAATTTAGGACAAAGCTTATTGCTTCTATTTTCTATTAATCTCTATTAATTTTACAGTTGAAACGGGAGAAAAATTAATTAAATCACTACATCTTAGGTGGAAAAAGAATTATAGAATCATTGCCATCACAAATATTAACATGGGTCCTTATACAGAGATGTTATCATCCTAAAAAATGGGCCTTTACTCACATTCAAAACATTGAACGTGTTTGAGTTGCGTTCCAAACCACTAGTATGGAGCTTTGTATGGAGTTGCAGATTTTACATTTAAACAGCATCAATATTCATTTTGTCCTTCTACAACTGAAAAACCTTAAAAGGTTCTGAAAATCTCAGCTATCACAGTCTGGCATCTGATGACATTCCTGTCTTGCCTTGCATTGCTTTTCGCTTTTGTCTCTTTTCCTGTTTTTTTTTTTCTATACACACTAAGCTGCTTTTGGCTTCTCCCTCCTTTCCATCTGCCTTTCTTTCAATGAACGATGATAGATATCACTATCACAATACAGGAGCGATCTATCAATTGCGTGTGTTTCTATAGCAGGTGTCACACTATGGGTGGAAAGAAATAAAAAAAGGACGTTGTTTTTGGTGTTAGCAGAGATGTTAGCATTCTTTCAATTGATTTAAGAAAGGCTAATTTCACAGGATTGCTTCATATACACACATTCAGCTTTCTGTTTTGTGTGGTCTGGCACCGCTATCTTTCCTTTTCTTACATCCATGTCAGCCATCTTTTATCGCTGTTCGCTCTCATTGTTGGTATCTTGCTTTTAAAATAATTTTGCGTGAGATTTCAGTGTCAGGTCGACTAAAACAAGTTATGGAGGTTTAGCTGCTCTTATTAATCTCTTAACCGCTGAGTTTGTTTACAATTTTTTAAGATAGAAAATGAATAGAGGGACAAAAAGAAGAACAAAGAACACTGGAACAGAACAAAGCTCAAGTAATTTTGAGTAAATTTACTACATAACTACATAAATTACATAAACTACATAAATAGATATTAGGAAGAAATAGATACAGAAAGAAGATGTGATAAAAGAAAATAAATAAGTAAAACAGAAGAACTATGAATAAACAAAATCCAGAAATAGGTTGATGGAAATTTGCAACACTGGGCATTAAGGAGTTAAACGTAATGTCTCTGGTTCAATCTCTGTTTTTGATATTTTCAAACATTATTTTCACTCTTGGTCGCTCTGTCTCTCTCTTATTTCATAAAAACAGAATAAACTGAATGAGGCAAAGATGCTGTATGCTCGGGCTTTGAGTGTCAGAGGTTTTCTCTTTTCTTGGGACCAAAACTGCATTTGTGGGAATTCACTATGATGACTCATTTAACCAAAACATATTTTGGTTTTGGCTGCTGACTTTGTGCTCTTTGCTGTTGTATT
The DNA here is from genome assembly GCA_037177115.1 of Craterocephalus stercusmuscarum. Taxonomy (NCBI): domain Eukaryota; kingdom Metazoa; phylum Chordata; class Actinopteri; order Atheriniformes; family Atherinidae; genus Craterocephalus; species Craterocephalus stercusmuscarum. The sequence continues at coordinate 15,501,900 of JBBDHI010000020.1, forward strand.
AACAGAAAAATGACAACATACTTTCATAAGTTACATCACACCGAATCGATCCATAGAAAAGAAAGGTTTTCCATACCCATGCAGTTGTAAAGAGTCTTGGTGCCTGTAGGGATATACATATATTAACACTAACAGTCTCTCACATCACAAGTTGGCTGCTTGACATAAATGGAAGATTAGCTTAAATAAAACAACATTAACTGCCGCTGTGCAGCAATTGAGCTGTGGTTTATACTTCTTTTCTTCTCCAGTTGAATAACTGAGTTCTATTGTTGCGTTTAGTAATAACAATTATTTCTGTGTTAAAAGTTAAAGTGATCGATTCTAGGAGCAAAGGCAGGAAAAACACTTTAATGTCCACGTCACAATCATCGTCCCGAATCGATCTTTCTCTGTATGGACTGCGTCTGCGTTAGACTAATCTCCATCCACTAATCTGTCTTTTTTTTGTTGTTGTTATTGTTGTATGTAGAACCAATAGCAAGGCATCTACAAGTGTGCACCAGATTTATCAATTTGACTTAAGGATCAGGGTTGTTAATGTCCGTTCCAGTCATATTTGCTACTCTAAAGCTGAAGTACGTCCTAATGTCTACAATCAGTAAAAGATGGAAAGAACTTTAAACCTGTCATAATGACTTGAAGTGAATGGATGCAAGAAGTCTTGTGACCAAAAAGAAGAAAAAACAAAAAGATTGGTCCCATGTCTTGTATATTAGTCAGCATGTGAGATGATTCTCTCCATTGGGACTTGCATAAAAAAACTTAATGTTCAGAAAACCTGCTTGAAAATCAAGACAATAAAATCTACACTACATTTATTAAAGCTAATCTACAATAACTAATACAGTATATGATGAATAGAATACTGATATGCTGCTCTACAACAGTATCCCCAATTATTATCATTATTATCATTATTATTATTATTATTATTATTATTATTATTATTATTATTATTATTATTATTTTGAAATAGTCTTATTATTTTGGAATAGTCTGACAGTATTTAATCATGTCTTAAGACTATTTCCAGCACATCCTGTATAAAATAAACTTTACCCCTTGATAGTAGGTGTGGTGTAAATTCAACATGGTCTGGAACTATCTGTCCATCAAGAACGTATGACTTCATGACTTAACCAGGGAGAAAGAAAAGTGCTATGTAAGCGGAGTCTGCTTTTCCAGACACTTTATCCGTGTGTTAACATAGAGCTGGCATTGTTTGGAAAACACCAGGAGGGCAATAGGATTTCTATGACAACGGATAACCATTCATTTTCCTATTTGCCTTTGACATGACTGTCACTTTTCTGGATGGTTAAGTCTTCTTGACAGATGAAGAAATTGAGGTTTTTCCTGCCTGTGAGCAGCTAGTGCTGTGATTTTCCAGTAAAATCCTCTGCTGGTTAGCACATACCATGTCCCAGAAATGTCAGATCATGAAATTCTGTCTCTTATTTCGTTTTGACAACTATTTGAATAACTTAACTTTTGTGTGTGTGTGTGTCTTTATGTGCTATGGTTTATACACAGTGGGATCATCCTAAAACCACTGCAATCTCAAATGTCCACACAATAATAGAAAGCTATAAACATTTACAGATACAAGGGGTAACTTTACTGGCATCTTTTTCAATAAACGGCCTGACTCTTTGCACAGAGGTGGTGATTAAGGGCTGCCGGGACTAACCAGCTAGCAAGACACATGTGTGGTTCTAAACAGCAAGAAAAGGCTGTATGGGGCAGAAAGGCTTTAGTGCTGACTATGGCGTTTGTTTATCCAACATGCTGTAATGTTATGAGAACTGCTACTTTGGCCCTGGTTACAAGCTATAATGTAAATATTGAAGTGTATGGAAATGGAGTACTATTTAAGGCTTACCATATGCTGTAATAATTTGAGCCACTGATTGTGGAGACTTGATGTCTTTTTAAGGACAAATATAGTGTTCTTGCGAGCACTGGTGTGCAGAAAGTGTCTTCATCTAAAAGGCCAATCTGTTTAAGTGGAGATGTGCATTTCTCAGTTATTATCTTACATTTAGTGTGCTGTCAATCATAAACGACAAACACTTATACAATGACATCAGGTACTGTCACCATTTCTCCTTATATACTTGTACTGGCAGAATAGCACTGTATGTTATCATGGACACAAAATAATCCAGTTTAGCATGTGTGTGACTCTTGTTTTAAACCTGTTAGTCCCATTTCTCAGTCTTTTTAATCATTAACAACAAAAATTTCAGTATTCTGCTGGCATGTAAAGAACTTTGCTCATGTGAGAAAATACCGCAAAGACCCATTTATGCTCCCTTATGGACGTAAACGGGGACGTCCGTTACAGGCGTTGCTGTCTTCATACTTCCATGTGTCGTCTATATTGCCATGATTGGCCCCCAGTGGGCGGTGCTGGATTCAAAGTTAACCCCTAACCCTGGCAATGCGATGTTAGTTTGAGAGGCTGGTTTGTGGCGTTAATATATAAAGTTGCTTCTAACCGACCAACATGCCCTGAACACTCGCATAGCCTTATTTCACAAGCCTGTGCAATTCCTACAGTTTTTGTCCTCGTCTTAATTCTTCTTTTGTTCTGGTATGTTTCTGTGACAGACGTACGAGGACCCTGAAAGTGCACCAAATAACGCACATAGCCAACGCAGGAGACAAACGATTCTGTCTGTTCGTCTGTGTGTCCGTCTTCTGCATCAAGCATGAATGGCCCTTAATTAGTTTGTTGAACTAAAGATACTGTTTTACTTTGATTTACAGCTAAAGTGAGTCATCTCTGTCCCTCCGCCTTTTTCCTACCATATTTATTATAGTAAACATACGTTTCCTGAACGGGATGTTGGCAGTAACACCTCAATTACATTTAAAACTCCAAACATTGAAACAGGGTAGAAAAAACAGAGTGACACTGGCAAAATGATCTCTCTCTGTAGTATATTTGCACAGAAACTTGAAAGATGCCCTGTGGGAACATGTAAGACTGCCTTGGTGGAGTGTTTTATGGGATCTTTAAAATTTTGTCTTTTATTAGTTTTACCTTCTCGCAAAACATAAACTATTGGTTTCTGGTGTCCTGAGCTCGCCTTACACCCAACAACACACCTCTTTTCTTCTCCATTCAGCTTTTTTTGCTGTACTGGAGCACCCCTCAGTAAATTTAATTCAGGAAGAAAAGGCTGCTCCGAAATACATTTGGCAGAGCAAGTAACTACTCTGTTTTTAAGCGACATGGCTGTACTTATGGGTGGGGTGAAATAAGGCTTTGAAGCAGTTTTTCTAAAGGAATTTTTTTAGGTTTCATTTTATCCTTTGTTAGACACTGTCATGAATAGTTTTCAAAGCTGTCAGATCACAGAAAAATAGACCTAACTTATTGAAATGAAGTTTTTATGAGCATGATACGAGCTGGTGTGTGATCCTCTTACTCAGTGGTCCATTCAGGTTCTACTGGTGTTACATGAAGGGAGTCCATTGTGAATGAAAGCTTTCTGGTCTATCCCAGCCCTTTATCTCTACCATCGCCTCTCTCCCTCAATGCTACTTAAAAGATATACAGTGAATATATTGTGCGTTGGTGTATGTATATTTCTTGCCAGATTCATAGATTTAAAATGTATGAAATTGGCTTGAGTAAATAATCAGTGGAAATATATGTCATTTGTCACGTGCTACTCCAGATGTCTACCTCTAAAACTGCAGGGCTGGGCTGGAACACGGGCTGCAGGTCTGTTTCCAGAGGGAGCCTTTAAATAAATATATCTAGTGCAGTTTATGTCTGTAACCTTAAGGCGTGATGGATGGAAAAAAAAAAAAAAGTGAAAGAATTGGCCTTAAGGTTGAAAACTCCCATTTCAAATATTATGAATGCTCAGATTCAAATAATTGCCTCAATGATTTCATAGAAATAAGATTTCCTTTAAAGAAGACATTGTAGCGCTTCATTTGGCATTGTAACTTTGATTTATTATAAAGAAGTAAAGTGATTCAGTGAGTCGATGTGTGTAACAAAACCATTCAATCTGAAGCTCTGTAAAACCAGCACGGCAACAGGACATATTGCAAAGACCAGTATAAAAAGTTTTGCCATGTGCAGTGAGGTTCATGAGTTATAAAAACAGAAAAAAAGTCTTCCACGGCTCTGGAACTGGAAATTGATGCTTGTTTTATTTTGAGTAAAAAGGACAATAAGTGCTTAGTTTTACACCTTCGAATCGCGTCAGTGAACTCAGCTCAGCCTGACAACTCCAACTTACCCCCATCAGTTCTCATCGGTCTTTGCCCAGGAGGGACTGGAACATGCAGAATGGAAAATGCACGTCATTCATCAAGCCTCATTTCAAGAAAAATGATATTCCTTCTCAACATCTCTCCAGGGCATCAATCATTTTTAATCAAAGATGTTTACACTTTGTTTTTGTTTTTACCTTTATTGCACACAGGCAGAACTATGCTCGTATGAAACGCTCTCATTAAAAATGCTGCATGTAAAATGAATCTTCCCCTGAAATGCCTGCAGCATATTGCTCAGTTTGAAGAATGAAAATGTAACTTAGAACTGTTTAGACTTTCTTAGAATTACTTCCTTTCCAAATTTTTTGTAACGTTGCTTAAGATTATCTTTAAGTTGAAGCCTTTTCGTTTTATGTTATTCTATTCTAAGTCCATGTTGGATTACAGCAAAACCTCTTTTTCATGTGTGCTATTGACATTTTTAAATAAAGGATACTATGCACATCTCCAGTGAATATGGCACATCGTTATTAGTTGTAATATTTTTTTCTTTTCTGGTTATTTATGGTGTGATAATGTGATTAAAAACGTTTTAAAGAAATGGATATGAAGAGGTTAGAGTGTAAGTAACCCAATTCCAAAAAGGTGTGTAAATTAAAACTGAATGCAATCGTTTACAAATCTCATAAAGTAGAAGATTTACAACAAACTGAGACATTTCATCTTTTAATTAAAAACGTATTTTCATTATATATCCATTCATTTGTGTGAATGTGTGTTCAGTATGTCTCCGTGTCCCTTTGAAGTTTTGATGTCCGCCCACCTCTCTGTGGACCTACATTGTGTTGAACAGCTCCATTTGTCCCACCTTAATCCCATTACCTAAACTTTAATAAATCAAGTTTCTGGAAAACTCTGGTTCCCAACTCCTGTGATATCAAACTATGGCAGTGATTTCAGCTGACCAGTGGTTTAGAAATTAATGTTCAATCAGAGATTCGTGAAATTAACAAATTACATTTTCTAAAACTTGTGAAGCGCCAGAAGTAGATAAGAAAAAGAAAAACTTTTCTTAAAAAGTAATCACTTCTTATTTCACTGTGTCTTATTAGATGCTGGATTTTTACTTTTGCAAAGACCATCTTTAGAACTTTTTCCATGACTGCATCAACCAGCATTTTCTCCAAGTCATGGGGCAGCATCATGGCACCCAAAGTGCATCCAGGGCAATCTCCCTCTATCAATGGCTCCGGGCCAGATTAAAGTGCTGAGGCTCATTGTTTACAGAGCTCTGCTGTGCCACGGCTGAGCAGGCCCAAACAATGGGCCCCTGCTCCCCTTTGTCAGAGTGAGAGGAAGAATGGAGACCTCTTGACATGGCAACATGAAGCCTCAATGCCCCCACTTCACCTAGCTGGGAGGGTCACATCACTAAGGGGAAGTTAGAGATAAGTAAGTAGGAGAATGGAGAGATCAAAATGAAATGGGAAGGCAGGAGGTAGAATACGAGGGGGATGGATGGAGAATGTTAGGGATGGACAAAGATTGATAAGGAGAATTAGAGTACTGAAAATAAAGAACTGTTCATCTAAATTTCAGGGGAAAGCACAGATATGTAGAAAGAAGATGGAGAAAAGAGAGCGGAAAAATACTGTAAGTCATTTTGAAAGGGATAATGTCTCATGATAAGAATAGAAGCATAGATAGTATTTTTCACACTGGCCCTAATTGACCATATGGTATCTATTTTTCACCTCATTACCATGGCAAAGATGTTTCTTCTATCTTCCTTTGCCAACATAAAGAAACAGTTTCCCAGCTTTCCTCTAAGAAAATTCAGAATCTGTCAGAAAATGCTCCTGTCATGCGATCCCCTAAGGTCTCGCCACATCCTTAGTGTTTGCATCTCCAGCGTAAGATAAATGTCCTCAACATTGTGCAATAATACCGTCTAACGTTGAATCATGACACAATCTGTTGCTATCGTCTTGTTTCCATTAGCATCAGACTTCATCATCACTTGGAGTCACTTTTCTTTTTCTTGGTTGCAGGCCACTTTCTTGGCAACAACACAGTCATCGATGTTCTTCGTCGCCAGGGATACGAGGTGGAGCACACCCCTGCTGGACAGCCCATACGGAGGTACTTTTTCCCCTAATGTGTTTAAATACATCCACATCTTCTTCTTCATCACCACCATAATCATCGCCACATAGGGCAAACATATAGAATGTTTTATTTATAAGAATGGAAATGCAATATAAGGCTCCAGTAGGAATCATGTCTCCATGAGGTGATGCTGCAATAGTTACAATCAGCAGTTTTACCATCAGAGGTCACTAAAGCCCTACATGCCACCACACGTGAGTCTCTTAGTGCACGGCGCCATGATGGCAGGAAAATCTGCCTCTACTTGAGCGGCGCCGGCTGTATATGTACACCATTTGTCTTATTTTAAATCAGAAAATGGTTTTTGATCTACTTGGCAACTCAATAGATTAAATATTCCTGATTTCTAATTATGTTTCCGGCATACTTTTTAAAACTTTTTGTTGAGATTGGAGTGGACATATAAAACTACTTAATAGCCCACAATTTCCCTCATCCTACTCTGGATAATCCCCAAAAGCACCACTACAACCCATGCCATAATACCGGGTCCAACGTGTGTTTAATGAACGGAGGTCTTTTAGGAATTGTAATAAAAGGATGTAAAAAAATAAGATATAAAGTTTAGGAAATGTTGGATTCTACTGAGACCAGCCAGTAGTGACGGTAAAAAAAATAAATGAGGGAAAAAACCAGTGGAAGTCTGAGCACACAGACGGCCCAGAGACCTCAGTTAGGACTCAATGGCCTGCAGCTGCGAGGTAAGTTGTACTGTCACATCCAGACCTGGGTTCCCTGTTTTATTGCATTAGCATTTAAAATGTACAGATAAAATTTACATCAACAGCAGTTAAAGGTAATATAACACCCTCTTTAGCCAAACTGGTTGTCTCCAAACAATCTGCTAAGGTCTCTGAGTAATCAGTGCCGCATGGATTGCAAACAAAAATCAATTAACCACTGACACTTGCTGGGCCCCGCGGGACTCTCTCCCAGATAGGAAGTAGAATCGTTGCCTGTGGGGTTCTTCTTATTGCTGTGCATCTGATGACAGTTATCCTTCGCTCTCAGCATTTTGGATCTTTGGGAAATCTGTTAAATCCTCTTCCTTTTGCTTCCTTTGGCTATTCTGGCATCCCAGGGCACAACAACAATCCACCATATTCACCGTTTATTTGACCAGATTAGCTGCAAGCGACGATGCTTGCAGTACTTGCACAGTGTGGCTTTGTGCCAAAATAGCACCATTTAAGTTTGAGTGTTGCTTGCTGGGATAGTGTGACGTCAACTCGCGGAGCTCTATGAACTTCATTTTTTGGTAAATGAGTGTTAAAATTATGAAAGTAAGCAGATGAGAAAAATTGTGCAGGCATATATATTTGTCTGCACCAGCACCTTGTTTGAACGTAGACATCTTGTCAGACCCTTCCAGGTTTTGGAATATTATCTTTAAATCATGGACCTCTGGTTTGCATTTTTCAGTTTTAGCAAAATAATTCTCAGTGATGCATCTCCATCTCTGGGGTTTCAGCACGTCTTTGACTGCTTCCACTTTATAGATTGTGCAGCTGATAAGTCGGACAAATTCCACACCGGCCACCAATGGCGTGCTGTTGAAAAGGCCAACGTTAGCAGGGCTAGTACCTCCTGCCGCAAAGCTTGTAGTGCAATCAGTCGACTGTGGCACTCTGCGGGTGGCTATCTCACTTTGAATCTGTGTTCTTCTTCCTGTGTGTGCGTGAATGGATGAGTGAATTGAGTTTCACGCACAAACCCTGTGTTTGACATGGGACCATGAGCCTGAGATGAACTTAGATATGTAATTCATACCTGATTACTGTTATCAGTTTGCAACAGGTTATATATTTCCTCCTAAATTCCGTTTACAATTAAAGTTAGTACGGAAATACTGCAAGCACAGAAACGTGTCTCACACTTCTGTCCTTCAAAAGCTTCTTCTCACATGTGCCCTCCAGGAGATCATCCTTCAGACCTATTTCTCCAGCTCTGGAGGACCACCATGATGAGTCCCCTGTGCTAGAGCCTTTCCTTCATGAGCTCCCCCACGAAGAGGAGGATCAGAGGCTGGAGGAAGATCTGCTACCCCACATGCTTCTGCCAGCAGATAGCCTGGAGCTGCTGGAGAAAGCGGAGAGGAAAATGCAGAAGAAAAAGAGGCGGAACAAACAGAAGAAACAGCGAAACCGGCATTTTAACGACCTCTGGGTTCGCATTGAGGACAGGTAAGAGGACAGAAAGAGAGGAGGCGAGATGGTGTGTTGTCAATACATGGGTCATCTAAAAGGGGAAAAAGGACTATAAAACAAAAAGATAAAAGAAGAAAGGTAGAGAGTGTGAGAGGGAGGAGGGAAAGTCAGAAATGTATAATGTTGACTTGAGTGTAGAATAAAAACTGACACTTCCTGCTGTGATGCCGCAGGCTCTAACAGCCACCATATCACATCACCATGCTCATCACGCCGGAGCAAAAAAAAAAAACACATTAACCATGCAGTGTATGAGTCCAGACTAGTTCCTAGCTGGTATACGTATCATAGAACTAGCAACCTGATAATTCCTAATAAGAATCCAGCTTTGGTCTCACTGTTGCTCTAGGCAGGGACTAACCAAAAAAACAAAAACAAGATCACCTTTCAGACAAAAAGAATCCCTCCACACGAGGTGCAGGCTCCAGTGTCGATTTTCTTCAATGTTTTGTAAGAGTAAGATCTTTTCATGACAAACATCCCCCTGCACAGGAAGTAAGGTGGTCAGAGTGACCAATACTTCCTCCTTCAGTTTATGAGTCATTTATCTGTCATGTCCTCTTTTTGCTGTGCTGTGTGATTCCATCTCAGCATGTTGAAAGGCCAACACATAGAGCACACATGAATTCACATCTGTGAGCGACTCTTTAGGCCGGATCCTCGAAAGGTTTGCGTGTACTAAAATGCGTGCAAACTCATTGCAGATGCTAAGAAGAGTACAAACTGATATACTAACAGTGAGCAGGTGGGAGAACATGTAAATATATGATTTTAGCACACGCAAAGCGATTTATCAAACCTGAAAATAATTTTGCTGATAGAAACTGTGTCTATAAAAAGTTTGTATGCATAACTGCACATGGAAGAAGACATAGAAGTTATGAAAGAAGAAACAGAGAACACATTTTTCATCATTGTGATTGAACAGTCTCCATCAACCTTTTTTTTTCTTATATCACTCATTAGGCTGTTTAAT
>JBBDHI010000020.1:15662681-15677054 GCA_037177115.1 Craterocephalus stercusmuscarum
TGAATGTTTTTTGTGGCACTTAGGATGTTTGTGTTTTTGTTTATTAAATCAAGGGCAATGAAACCCCATATGTCTATTAAAAGTAGTGGTATGGAACAAATTCCCACTTCTAATTGGAAGTAATGAGGCCACTCTTTTCTGTGCACGAATAAGATGTGCTCAGGTGTATGAAACTGCAAATGATAGCTTCAGGGTGTTGATATGTTTCACGGGTAATTTTTAAGCCATACTGGATGCAAGTTATAAGCATAAGGGATGGTGCTTTATGACATTTATAGACAAAAATTCGAAGAGTCCTTGTTTGTTTGGAAGTCCTTGGCAGCTTGTACCAGAGTAATAACCTGTCTGCGCTGGACATTAGCATCCTTTTAGCCCGCATCACGACAAATATTTATTATGACTTTCATCTGGATGAGATGCACATGTTCTTTTGTACTTCTCTGTTCTTCTTATTTATCATTGAAATGCGTATAATAAAGAATGAATGATTGAGGTGTTCTTGTTCCACTGATAACTAACCCATGCATGTATTCAGCTTTAATGCCATCACAGAGATGAGAAAAGTTCTTGGCTTGAAACCGACTCGACACTAAATGGCTTGTGTGTCCTTGGTGTGAGTGAGCAGTGGTCGCCATGCACTGCATCTTAATGTTTGCTAATATTTATTTATATACTTACTTGAGGTTTGTGTATTTTTAACAAGGATTTTGAAAACATCTCTGTTTGCTGCTCACTGTTTCCATAGCCGGCAACCATCAAGACTCACAACATCATCGAGAGGACTGCCAACTTTGTGTGCCAGCAGGGGGCTCAGTTTGAGATAGTGCTGAAAGCAAAGCAGGCTGGTAACTCACAGTTTGACTTTCTTCGCTTTGACCATTACCTGAACCCGTATTACAAGCACATCCTGCGGGCGATGAAGGAAGGCCGGTACACCCTCATGTCTTCTGGCAAACAAGAGCAGCCGCAGGGTGAGTTTTAGAAAACAGACTCTGGGTCTATGGCTTATCTGGACATAAAAGCGTCACATCCATAACTTTTTTATGGATATCTATACTGCATAAGCACACATCGCACTCTAATATTACCAAGGAGTATTTTTGATATGTGCTATTCTGGTCTCTCGTGGCAGAATCAAACTCTGATGATTCGGATGACGATGATGGAGATGGCAGCTACCTCCACCCCAGCCTTTTTGCCCCTAAAAAGAGTTCTCGCCTGGAGGAGCTGACAAAGGTATTTTAAATAGAACACAGGCCGCCCAGTTTGCCCCACTGGGTAGTTTGCTAGCTTTGAAACATCCACATGAGTATCATCTCTTCACTACAGGATGATGAACTACAAATGGTTTGAAAATGACCTCATTAACACAAACCTGCATTAACATAACCTGCTCCACAGCAGCAAAAAGTATAACATGTTCTGACACCCACTTTTAGAGCAGTGTGCTGTCTTTTTTGCACATGACGCAATATGTTGAAATGGTTACATCTTATATAATAAGTATGTGGCTTGATCCCAGTAGCTTAAGCATTCCTTTACGAAAAATAGCATATATTAAGTAAACTGGTCATGTTTTTTTTGCAGCCTCTAAAGGTTATGGACCCAGATCATCCGCTTGCAGCATTAGTGCGAAAAGCCCAACAGGAAAGAAATGGCACAACAGCACCGGTGGTCACTCAAGAGGAACCTGCACCCACTACAACAACGCAGTACTCTGCAGACCGTAAGTATATTTTCCAGCGAGAAAAACTCAACAAATACAGGGTTAATATTGTTTTTGATTTCCTAATTTGTTTTTTTTTTCTCTTAACCAATCTACTTGTTCTTTTTAAAGCACATGGATGTTTTGATTTGCTAAAATTACCCAGAGCCTGTCGGTCTTACTGAACAGATGTCCATTTCTCTGCGAGGACTATTGATTGTAGAAAACTGGCAGTTGAATTGTTTTCCACCTATAGTGTTCTCTCACTGAAGCTGACCATAGATCATAATTAATTTAAGGGGATCCACAATACCTTAACTTTGAGTTTAGAGGTATTCCAGGGCAGAGCAGAGCTCCTGAGAACCGCAGTATCTGACCTGAATCAACTCGCATATATGCCACATAGGAGCTGGGCTCTGGGTCAGATCAGACTTAAATAGATTTTTGGCCTTGTTTCTGCAAGTTCAATCAGACATGACCGAACCCAAGAAAGTTTGATAGATGAGTTACATTTGCTGCGATGCAAAATCACACGTGGTAACATCAGAGCTTTAAGCGTACCAGACCCAGCTCTCCTTATGTTTACAAATGTCGACAAATGCACACATTAAATGAAATGGACTTTTTATACTGATTTGAACTATAATTATTCAGTTCATCCAGTGTGCAGAACCATACATTCATATCTAATAAGTCACTTCCAGCTCAGCTCTGTGTCATGCATTTGACTTGCTGAAGGGACTGTACCATTTAATCTGCTCATCCTTGTCTGAAAGACTTGCAGAAATATTCAAGTGAATCTTGGCCCCTGCTGAACCATGAGTTTGTGGACCCCCCCATACTGAAATCTATTCACCTTTAACACAACTGCGGAGGGAGTTCTCTCAGCTGATCTTTGCTTCTAAAGTAGCACGAGGTGACATCGCTGCTTAATGCTGTTTAAAGATCTACATATATTTAGCTTTGTAGCAATGACTTACTCATCCATAAGACTATGTTCTGGCCTTGCAGTTTAACTGAATGCCTAATATGTACCATCAACATTTCAAACCGACACACGGTGTTCAACAGCAGATCAGAGTTGACGGCCCTCCAATTTGCAATTTGCAGTTCATGCAAGGCTGAAATGAGTTGCGATGGGGCCGTAAACGAAACACTCAGTGCAACAAACTTCATTGGGCAACCTTTTTATTTATATTTGAGAGCAATTGTGTTTCAGTAAAATAAAACTGGAACGTTGAAGCTGTATTTTGTCAGTTTTGAAATTAAAATCTGAGTTGGCCAAAATTGGAATCAGGTCGGGCTTCTTAGAAGACCGTTGATCAGCTAGAAAACTGTAGTCGTCGTAACCCTTAACATCACAGGTATTTGGGGGAGATTAAAGTACAACTGGACCATTTTGAAAATCAGGCCGCTTTATTCAAATCTGTCTATAGGGAGTGATCATGGCTTTCCTCTGAGTGTACTTGAGATGTATCAGTAAGTGCAACTGAATAAAGCAATAAAAATACTTCCTTTGATACCACATGAACTGTACTTTATGCCGACCACTGAACTAAATTTCCTTGTTGGGTTTTGCTTTGCACATCTTAAGCCTTTTATCAGCTTTCATGCTGCATTTCCATGAGTAGAGAATATGATGTGATTAAAGTCAGCCAGCTCAGTGAGTGATGTGTTTATATCACAGTGTCTCCACTTTGACACTGGCTATTTATTTAGTTTCAAAGATAATTCTCTCCTGTCCTCTTCTTTCTTTTTTCTTGTTAAATCCTTTTAATAAATGGTCTTTAAAACTGATTCCAACACAGTAACTTAATTTTTGGACACGGGTCAGATGTCAATTATTTGTTGCTGTCTTGGTAATTGGATTAATAGCTACATTAGATATTTTAATCAGAAGACCTTTAACAGCTTTGCAACTAACATCTCTTCATTTCTGACATCTGATGCATGACAGGTTTAAATGCAGCAGCTTACTTTAGATTCCCTTTCTGAGCTCTGTTTTAAAGCTAGAAAATTGGTGTGTGCAATAGAGTTGTGCAAGCAGCACTTGCACAACTCTATTTCCTAAGATTGTACTCCGTCATACACAGGAGTAAGCCAAAAGCGACAAACACAGGTTTGGGTTGAACTTGATACGCGGAGTATCCCATTTATTATGCTTATAAAGAACAATGTTATTGTCTCGCTTTCCTATTTTCTCTTGCTTGAAAATGTAATTTGAGCACAGTGTCAGAGCACAAATGTGGCATTTGTGTTATTTATAGGCTCCTCAATAAACAAAGCTGATTTGACAGTTTCCATTTCTAGTGGCGAAGGACTTTTCTCTGACCTGTTGATGTACTTTGCAAAGGCTAAATTGCAAAGGCTGCATAATAAAATGAACTACAGTAGTAGATCATCATAATACTGTTAAAAATGGATTGTGATTCTTCATAAAACCTAGGCAATTTTATCACTGCTAGTATCTCGCTTAAAGTGAGCTGTACGGCATCGGGCACAAGAAACACCCCCCACTTTGAGCCTGAGGCACAGAGTTAAATGAGAGATGGTGACAGCTTCAACAAAACCAACAATGATTCTTTTACAGTTATTTTATGGTTGGTTATGAAAATTAATATCACTGTATTGTTCAGTTAAGCTCACATTAAGATGCAGGGCTATTCATCCATTCATTCATGTTCCAAGTGGTGTAGTTTGGTTTTCATCCATGCCTCCTTCTGGAAGTAAGAGATGTGATTTTGTCATATTGCCAGGAATTACAATATTTCTAACAATACTTTTGTTTTTTGTTTACAGCTGTATACTACGGGTACTACATGCTTCCTGATGGATCCTTCTGCTTAGCCCCGCCTCCCCCAGGTATAGATGCCACAGCATACTATAGTACCATGACTTCCGCTGTCATGACGGCCTCTGCTACTTCTGAGGCTTTGCCCCACATTGGGACTACATCCACCCCTGCTGAAACTGTGAGAGTGGCATCACCAGCTACGGTCCCCCCCCAGATTCCCACTTCTGCTGCTCCTGTAAATATACCAGAGGCCAGGTAGGAATCGCAATAAATCATTTTCGAATGTGCGTTTTAAATTTATAAAAGCTTCATCTAAAAATATGTTTGTGTTCACTTTCGCTTTGTGTGACTTTTGCTGTTGTTGATTCAATATGAACAAATGTCATAATTTCTGTATCTTAAAATTCTCCCCAAAACAGTTCAAAAGCTGAAGCTCCAGTTTCCACACCAGCAGCGCCGGCCATCATCCCCCCACCACCAGACATCCAGCCAGTCATAGACAAGCTGGCAGAGTACGTTGCAAGGAACGGTGTGAAGTTTGAAGCCAGTGTCCGTGCCAAGAACGATCCCCGGTAAGTGTTTTCACCTCTGATAAATCCTTCATTCCACCTGGTCCTAGTTTTAGGGAATGTTATCAGTGACTGTGCTTCCAGATAGTGCTGAGCCTGTTCATCATCCCCATGCTCAGCTTTTTATGAGTGCTAACCTCTCATCTTAAAGAGTGTGTGTATGTGCTTCTCTCTGTCCTCTGTAGGTTTGAATTTCTGCAGTCTTGGAATCAGTACAACACCTATTACGAATTTAAGAAGAATTACTTTATGCAAAAAGAAGTAAAAGGCTTGCCAGAGGTATTGTTCAATGTGTGTGTGAGTCTAAGTCTGCTGTGATGCCTTTCAGGTTTCTTTGCCATTTAATATTCATGTCCCAGTTTTGGCATCTTATATCAAAAGTTGTATTTTGATGATATGCTTTTGATTGAGCTGACTGCATATCTCCCATATGGGCATGAAATGTAAATCTAATAGCCATGGTTCCTAGATAATGAATTGTATTAGTTTATAATGACAGCACTGTCACAGTTTCATTTGCATCACAGCTGCTGCAAACTCATAGTTGATTAAAATTACCGTCTACAGTCTTCAATCACTCCATACAGCTGTGACTCATGAGTAGAGTTGCTGTTGTGCATGAAAGGAAAAGGTCCTTTTCCAAAGCTGGGAATAAAACTTTTCAGAATGGTCAGTGCCGTTACATCTGGAGCACTCCAAAGAAAAATAAAATAATGTTCACTTTTTATATTACTGCCCAAAGAACATACATTTCATGCAGAAACAAGCAAATAGAATCTGCAAAACTAAACATTCTGGATGATTAAAAGTCAAATGTGTAGTATAAATCAATATTGATTATTTTTATAGACATTTATAGGCACTTCATTCTTTGCTGCTACAATTTTTTTTCAATTTTGTTCATTCTTACTTGTACTTTGCTCAACAAGTTATATTTGTTGGCATCTTTCATGTTTTTGGGGCATGAGATGTACCTGCTGATTTCCACTGTTTTCAGGTTGTTTAGTGAGTCTTCTCTAAAGTTCAAATTGAATTTCAACCAATGCTTGGGGTCATTGTTAAGATAAGGGAAAGGCCTCTGCACTAAGGCAACCCTGAAATTTGCTGCATTTTTTTTTATATACTTTGATGTCACAAATAGAAATTTGGCTTTTCCTGATCCAGAATATTGAAACGAAAGAGGAAAATAACACTGCAAAACAGGAGATTATCTGTCAAAAGTTAGAGAGAAAACTGAGTAGAATGTGTTGAGCTATTGCACCTTGTACCTCCAGGAGTAGAGATAATTCCAATGAGATAATTCCACGTGTTTCCAGTGATGGATCACCTTGTTTCTGGAGGTAAATTCAGTTCGGACTATGGTGATTGGAGGCCACCTCTGAAGAGGCTGAAAGTTTGAACACACATAGTATGAATGTCACTGCTTGCTTTAGAAGTCTTGACATCTTTATGGGAACATTGAATCAACTGCCAGACAAGTTGAGGTGCAATTTCAGTGAAATCAGCCAGATGTTTCACAGTTATTAGATCATCAAGTGTTTTGTAAACAAAGAACATACTTAGCTGTTTTGCACAGCTCAAGTGTTTCTTTTGACATTTTATACATGAGATTCTTTTTTTTTTGTCACATCTGCATCGAGCCATTATCCTTGATGTGTAAGGTGGCATTGTGAACACATACATGCCTTTAACTTTAAATGTGGCCATGTATGCTGTTGTTTATTTATTTGTCTATCTTATTAGCTCTGTTGGAAAAGCAAAAAACTGAGGGAGGCTTGGATGAGGCAATTTGTGTTGGGATAAAGAATCAAATCCATTAGGTTGTCAGAGTGCAGAGAAGTGTGTCCCATTATGACGCAGCTCAGGTAACCCCCACAAGCAACAGCTTTTCTATCAGGGGTCCTGCCTTATGTTAGTGACTCCTCCTCTATCCTCTCAGTCGGTACTATTCTTTTATATATATATTTTAAATTTAGCTTGTAGAAATCAGCTGTGTGCATTTAACTTAAATGCTGATGAAATATCTGAGCTTTGTACCATGTGTGGGAAAAAATGTGAAATCCTCATGGTTTTAAAGGCACTCTGAAGTGTCATTTTGACCTTCTGCTATAGATGTATGTAAACTTAAAACAACTTATCTAATTGAAACATTTAAGAAAATGAAAGATGTGCAATTTTCTAAGTACATGGCAACAGAAAGCCCAACAATGCCTGAGAGTTGGGACACAGCCTTCTTGGCTTACAGCACAGCAGTTCGATCTTTTTTGATGTTGGATTATCTGACTCGGCCAAGGTGACATATGTGACCGTTTTTCTTTCATAATGGATCCCCCCCCGCCCCTTTTTTCTTTTTCTTTTTTTTTTTAAATAGAAGGACTGGATGTTTCAGGATTTACTTCTGACTTCAGCTAAAAGTTCAGTGAGGATGTGTCATAAAGAATTTATAAAGAGCCAGAATCTAAAGCTGGGCAAACATTATTTGCATCCTTTTCAAAGACTGAACATTTTTCATTTCAGATTTCTTTCAAATAGCTTAAGTTTGGCAAAGAAAAGATCAAACCCTTCTGATCTGTGTGTGAGCTCATGTATAAGAACAGTAAGGCCTTTGCCATTGGTATATAATTATCAATTCCCAGACCTTATTTGAATTAAAATCCTCTCAGAAAGGCTTTAAGTGTCTTTCCTCCCAACTTTCTTGCAAGTTTTGATACTTGGTGAACTTTCAGGAGGTTATATTCTCTCAGGCAAACTGTTCTAGCTCTTAGACCAGATTTTTCTCTCACTGTTTAATATAAGGCATTGTCTTCGAGAGTGCCTTTTAACAATACGAAATGTATCACGAGGTTGAGATTGTTCCTTCCCAGTACCATTGTTGTTATAGTCACTTTTTCTATTTCATGTCAGAAGTATTTTATATTTTGGGGATTGCAGCTAAATGCACATGTTCCTCCATTTAGTTATTATAAGAAAGTGTTTATGGTTATCATGCTCGAACCCGCAGTACATACACAGGCCATCCAGATATTTACAGGACCATTCTGTGAAAACTCGCTTTTATACATTGAGCCATCATTCTGGTACTACATACATGCCCAGAGTTCTCCTTTTCAGTTGTGGTCAAATTTTCACAAAAAACAAGGAAAACTTAATCAGTTATTAAGCTTTTATACTAACAAGATGATGATTGCGGATCACAGTCGAGGAGGTTACTTTGTGAAGAATATAGCGTGGAAAAAAACTACTGATTGCACGCTGCTATAATTAATTAAGATACATTATCTTTTGTTAAATTACATCATTTGTACTGCTGAATATGGACAATATCATGATTAAATTTAACCTTTCCCTCCTCACATTGGGTTCAGAGACCAAGTGTGTGGCATCATGATGTTGTAGTTTGTTTAAAGGAGAGACCTGTCTGTTGAATGTGGTGGACTTGTGTTGAAACGGTTCTCATGTCTATATGTTCTAATATAAGCTATAATCTCCATTTTCAGCATTTTTCTGCATTACTGTTCTGTCTCAGTAGTTCAGCTTAGAGTATAAATTATATATAATCTTATCAGACTGACTCCACTCTGAAGAGTCTTGAGCTCCTGTTAATGGTGCCCTGTCTTTACTTTATAAATATAAAAGTACAGACGAGAACATTTTGGTATGAGCCATCATTTTCTGTCCATTACAGTGCAAATGTGGTGGGAGCCCAGCGTGGTGATCTTCCTGGAGCCCTGCATATGAATGATTATGATAATTAGATGCAATTCTTTTAGTGTCCGTATATCAACAGAAATAAATGACTAATTCTAACATTTCAGCTCCGTCCAAGCATCAACCCCCTGCACACCCAACATTCAAAGATGTTTCCTTGCAAATACAAATTGATAGGCGATAGACAACAAGCTCTTCTAAAAGCTTTTCCAGCACCACATTTTTCACTTCACCACTGCTATGCGTCTCAACATAACAGTGCATCATGCAGAAATGAAGGCATGCCAGTTTCTGTGAAATCTCATTTTCAGCACCATCTGTCTCTGGTCAAAGTTCTCCTTGTTTACCAGTCATTTTGATTCATTACAGACAGATGCAATAGGTTTAGATGGATGTCGTGTAGCTTCAACAACATGCAGCTGATTTGCTTCTTAATGATTTAAACACAAACTAAGCAGACAATGTCATTTCCCTTCTTTCTCTTCTCTTTGTCTAGAGTGACGCTGCGGGTGACGGTGATGGACTTCAGACAGACGGGTCACCCAAGGAGTCCAAGCTGACGAAAGGTAGCACACCAACACAAATATACAGAACAAATTGTTATCTTATATATTTGCTTTTATTCTTTAGCATTCAGTCCCTTTGTTAAATTAGATGCAAAGCCTTTAGGATGCAGATTTAAACCGTTCACATTAAGTTAGGGTTATTGCTATTGTCATTTACAGAGCGCTTTTCCTATTTGGTCAGAATTTGAATAAGTAAAAATTCCCATTAATATTACTAAGAATAGATGAGAAGAAACACTGATTTCATTAGTTTGATATTTAACACTTATGTATGACATCCACCCAGTCTCTCACTGTATCCCTAACTTATTGTGAACAAGTATATATTTACATAAATGTGCACGTATATGATGCTTTTTGATGTTTATGCACCTGTGAATGCCACTTTATTTATGACGACAGTTTCATTGAATGATATCAGGCCACAAATGTTTGTGCAAAGATAAGACTATGACGCTGGCTGGAGCTGTAAACATACACAAGACCGTATGCAAATTAAGGGATGCGTACACAGATTATTGGGATGCAGCAAATCACGGAGTAGGCCAGGAAAAACTAATAACAAGTTAGAATAGCACACTAGTATATTATCCAGTCCCGTAGAATGAGGATCTAGGTCCTATATTGAGGTTATTGCCTCAGGGAACGGGCCACGCAGTCTCTCCCGTATCTGCCTGAGAAATGCTGTTTGATAATGAAATAGAAATAACTTGTGTCCTGCTTCTTCTGCTCTGTTTTCCTGACACTGTGTGTTTCTTTTCCTGTTTTATAATCTGTTTTTTTTAACTACTTCTCAGACATGCTGTTATTTTTGTCCATCCGTCTTTCATCCTCCTTTATGTTGTTTTTCTGTCATGTTAACGCTGTTTTCATTTTACTGAATACAATTTCTGATTGCTCACAGTTTGACTTCCCTTTCTTGTGCCATCACAGTCTCTTTTGCCCCTATCTGTTTTGCCATCAAGCCAAAGGAAAACGACATGCTGCCTTTGGAGAAGAACAGAGTTCGACTGGACGACGACTCAGACGAGGACAAGGTTTAGTTCAGCTTTGTGTTTTTGTCTTATATACTCTAAATTTAAGTAGTTTTTTGAGAGAGAAAACGGAAAAGAATCTTCTGGTGGCCAATAATGGCAATAATGACAGGTACATGTTTGCTTGAAGTTGTTGGAAGAAGGAGGGCTGGAAGCTGTGATGGGTGGAGCAGAAATGATGGATAAGGAGCCTCCACCAGCCACTGTGCCTGATGAGAAGAGACCCACCCTCAGTTTGGAGGAGTTGGAAGCAAAACAAGGTGAACTATAAACAAATTTTAAAAGAGTAAATGATGTAAATGATACGTGACTGCTTCTCACAAACTACTAATACGCTGGACAAGATGTTGCAAAACAATTCTCCAATGTCGCTCTATTTTTTTAAATCTCTTTTTAGTCGGCAGGTATAAATAAGTACTGGTAAAACTGTTTTCATGTTTGTTCACTGAGTGTTAGAATACGCGGAGAAAGAAAAGGAGATTAGTGGGGAAATGAGTAATCCTTACATAGAGCTGTATAAATCCTCCACCTGGGTTTACCTAGTGTAGTAAAACAAGAGTGTAGAGCTACAAACAGCATTATTTATCTTTCACATGTCTAATGGAGAAGTTTTTGTTTGTGTTACTTTTTCGCCTTCTGTTACGGCATGGATACCAAATATTCTCTTTTTAAATTGAAGCATTGTTCAGGCACTTTGTATTAAGATTTTCTTTTTCAAGAAGGAAAATCAGTACAAATAGATTTCTTTTATGACGCACACACTGTGTCCATTTAGGAATTTGTGGTCACTTGTGTGCACATGCATGCCTCTATGCTAATGGCATCAGGCAGAACAGATCAGCTACAACATGTCATCATGTAAATTTGATAAATAATAGGAGTGTAAAAAAATATAGATTTACCAAAGTATCAGATTTTGTGTGACTATACAAATATTACACAGTGGTGGTATCAATATTCAAAATCCACCATTTCAAATCTTTAATATACTCTAACACTGCGCCAAAACTTTGGAAAAAAAAGACCTATTGTATATGTATGTATATGTTTGTGTGTGTGTGTGTATGTATATGTATGTATGTGTGTTTATGTAAAGTATGATGTCACAATGGGTAACTGTTTTATATAATCAACCAAAATATTATCCAAAACTAAATGAAATTGTGTTTTTCCACTATAATCCAGCAGCTCTCCATCCCATAGCTCAACATTAAGAAATTGAGTGCTTTAACTGTAACTGTAACTTTATTTATAACACACTTTAAAACAACAAAAGTTGACACAAAGTGCTGACAACTTTTGTGCTGAATCACATCTAATCTCTGAGAAGAGTTTGGCTCTGGTCTCAGGTGGTCTGTCCCAGCATGTTAAATGTATAAATAAATCTGAAACTGAACACGATTTCTCTGGTTATAAAGATTTACATGAGCATTGTTATTCCTTGTCTTTCAGCCCAGCATCAAACTTTACTTCTGTTTTAATTTTTTATGGTTTGTTTTATTATTTGTTTATTTATTCTTAATAGT
Source organism: Craterocephalus stercusmuscarum (assembly GCA_037177115.1). Taxonomy (NCBI): domain Eukaryota; kingdom Metazoa; phylum Chordata; class Actinopteri; order Atheriniformes; family Atherinidae; genus Craterocephalus; species Craterocephalus stercusmuscarum. Next base: position 15,674,584 of record JBBDHI010000020.1, read on the forward strand.
TTTCATTTTTAATTTTTTGTTGCTTTCTAACAGTTTTAAAAACAATAAAAAATTCTGTTATTATTACTTTACTTGTTAATTTTTATGTCCTTTCTGTTGCACTGTTATCATTATTGTGCAGCACTTTGTTTGAGCTGTGGTTGTTTTAAAGGGCTTTGCAAAGAAAGCTGAGTAGAGTCCATGAGATAAATCATATAAAATTATATATGTCACTCTTTAAAATGCATTACTTTCTGGTGTCTGACTTGAATTACTGATCCAAGTGAATAGCGATGTAATAATAATGACATCAAACTTAATTGAACAAGATGATTCGGGATGACCCCTGATCATGTTTAATGAATCAAACAGTCCATTGCTGGTGAATAATCTGAACTGAGCCGTCAGCTTCTTTTATCCTCGTCGTTCTGATTCGTACTGATCAGACAAAAGAGAGGACGTACTGTAGCCACAGCCTCACCTGTTATTACAGGAGGTTATCTGAAGATGGACTTCATTCCTAACAACAGAAACACAGTAAAACAACTGATTAGCTGCTCTCAGATCTTGAAGGAAATCGGCTGTGTTTTCAAATATGAGTAGAAAACAGAGAGAGAGAAATGAGCGTATCTCAGTTAATCTATTCTCTCACATCTCTCAGATGTCAGGAGTCTGTTCAAAGCCTTTCTGTTGGTAATGGGGTGGATTACTTTCTTCTGTTCTGCTGAAAATGCCAAACAGAGGTTTCTGTTAAAGATGGAGAATATTTGGGGGAGGTCAGAAAAATCTCATTTTATTTATAGACTGTCTAACCAAGGTTTACAACCTTGTATTCAGCCAAAAGTCTTAAAGACTTTGTTTTGAAGTCATAAACTGGGTAGGACTGGAATGTGTGGGATTATTTAGCTTGTTTTGGGAGTTCACTGAATCTTAAAATTGGTTAAATTACTCACATAATTTAAGTTATTTTACCTCACTGAGACGCTTTTTGAGACACATTACATCTGTCACACCCAGAGTTAGTAAAACCTCTCCAGACCGCACCAAATTACACAGATTTCCTAAAATAACAAAAAACCATCTTGACTTTAGTGAGAAACATCTTGAAACAAGTTTTGAAACACTCATTTAAAGTCTCTTATTAAAGCTACAGTGTGTAATCTACAGAGACATTTAGCGGTCAGACTGCAGATTACAAAGACTTTACCCTCTCCTCCCGTCTCCTCCACCTCTCGCCTTCCAAGAATACGGTAGCCGTCAGGGATACGATGGTTTTCACAACGTCTGCATCACCTGCTTTGTCAAGTGACCAGATTTGTTTATAAGACAATTTTATAAACAGTATTTCATTAGTCAGTCATGGGGAAATGATATAGCGTTAGGTAGTTATTTCCCTATAAAAAGCAGTCGTGTGTGTGAGAGGGATTACCTGTCCAGCAGAAAACAGTCGACTTTGAAAACATTTGTCCTCCATCAGTGATTTCCATCTAGTAAACGCTGTGCCGATGCTGACTCGTGTTTTTTGGCGTCTCTGGTCACGCTTATGTTTGCTCTCGTCGTGCGTCCGCTTCTTAGATGAGGCCAGTTTAGTGTCCGCCGGTTTTTGTGGCGGTACAGAGCAGCTGTGAGCCTCCATCTGTCTGAATTTTAGCTGCACAGTGTTAAAAAGTCGACCAATAATCACCCGTGTCCTTCAACTTCCGTGTAAAGGGCGTAAAGGTGATCTCTGGAGTCGCTGATGGTGTAGTCTGTCGGCTCTGTGCTGCCGTAGCACAAGATGGCAGCGTCTGTAAATGCGAGACCTGCTCCTATGTAAATATAAATATGGTCTAAGGCAACGCAAAAAACAGAGATCAAGTGTTTGAGTTTGTTGATTATAATAAATAACATACTTAAATATAATATATTCCATGTTTGTGCATAAATTCCTGTATTTATTACACACTATAGCTTTAAGAGAAAAAATCTCACAACTGGTCTGTTCATGCTTCTTTTTCTTTCTCACTTTGAGAGAAAAGCCAGAGCATCTAAACGTGAATTTAATGACTGATAGCGGCGGTGCTGATGGTCGAGCAGGTTGTCTTGGAAACAGGAGGTTGGTGGTCCAACTCCCATGTCATTCTGATCAATCTGACCCTCAGAAAAAACATTTCCTCCACCTCCATTCAGGTGTGTGTGCCTGTGGCAGGCCTTGTGTGCTACCAGCCCCTTCAGCGGGGGAGGGGTCAAAGCAGAGCATTTAAAATTGAAAGGTTATTAAAGTTATTCTCAAATGAAGAAAAATCGCCTTAGGGTATTTTCTCTCAGTGGGAAACTGCACTGGAAAGAAGCTTGAACAGATTTCAGATTTTTTAAACTGATAAGAGACTTGTCCGTACGCTGAGTCGTGGGCTTTCTCTGACTGAGCCCGCACTAGTGTTAAAGGTAACGTATCATGCTTTTAAATCCTTCCTTTTCACATGTAAATCATTCATTTATGGTTTATATAAAGT
>JBBDHI010000020.1:15723312-15734741 GCA_037177115.1 Craterocephalus stercusmuscarum
TCTTGAGATCTCGTTATAACGAGAAAATTAACCCGTTATCTCGGGATAACCACTGGAAAAAAAGTATGCGGGAAAACTTCCGCTCTCGACTTCCGTAGAATACAAAACAAAAACAAAGAAAAAATAATGAATAAAATAAAATAAGGCATGTCATTTATGGTCAGGGGCAGGCATCCTGCAGGTATTGGGAGTTTCCCTGCCCCAACACACCTGACTCAGATTAACTGGTAGGCTAATTAGCAGACTTGAGTCTGTCACAAGTGTGACTCTGAGTCAGGTGTGTTGCAGCAGAGAAACCTCTGATACCTGCAGGATGCTGGCCCTCAGACCGTTGCTGAGGGTACTAGCATTAATACCAGTTTGTAAAAAACAACATAAAGTAGATTAAAAACAACAAAACAAATCTGGTAAAAATGAAAAGACGCTCACTCCATCTGTGGAAAAATTGTATCACCAAGTGGCTGAAGAAAATAAATACATAAAAGTATTACAAAAAGTTTGCTTTTGAAAATGTCAGCTATTTCGCTGGGTTTTTCAAAGCTGCTCCATAAATCAATGTCATAATACAAGAAAAAGGAACATAAATGTGATTGTTTTTGTTGTTTGTTTTGTTTTTGTATATAATAACAAAATAATTCCTGAATACCTAAAGGCTAAAGGAACTCTGATAATTAAGCATGACTGAGACTTTTAAGACTCTTTTAAAAACTAATTAAAGATCCATAAAGTCAATTCTAAAGCAGACAAAAAGCTAACGCAGGGATTTTAAAATAGGTGTTATATGAACTTTCTGTCTTAGTCAACATTTGTGTAATGTCTCAGAATTAATTCAGCCTTTATTCAAATGTTGCAATACATTTTTATAAGCATCAGGCACCTTTCTAGCCTCATCTGAACTCATAACTTGCACAAATGCATAAATGTATGAGTTCTGAAGACAGCTTTGCTTATGCTTTAGCATTTAATACAATAATGAGAATATCCTAAATCCCAAGAAATTTTTAAGATAATCAGTAAAAATTTGAGTAATATGTGCATGTATCTTTACAATAGCAATTATTAAAACCTGCTAGATGTATTGGGATTTTTCCTGCTTGGCTCCAGACAAACATTTGTATTCAACTACCTCTTCTGTTTACATTGGCTAATTTATGCATGAAAAATGGTTGCAGTTCTTTTTAGTTATTTAGGGACATTTTGTTTTAAGTGCACAGTTCATGAAGAGTGAATGACATTGGGGGAATGTCAGAGAAACACTTGCAAATAGGACACAATATGATGCGCATAATTTTTTTGCTTGAAAGTGACCCTTAACACTTACAAATTCACCTTGCTGATAGCACTCCCCGACTGCAGCCCTACGACCCACAAAGCAATTGTAATGTGTAATAACCCGCTGTCCTGTAACTCTTGGCTGATTCCTTTCTACCATCCCCGGAGTGTTTTATTTTGCCAGCCTGACTGAGCCAGTGCAGCCATTCAGATCAGCCAGACGAACCCAGTCAACGACACAAAATAATTTTAATCTGGAGTGAACCGTCGTCTTGGTTCTTTTCTATAGCTATGTTGGTAATGTGTGGTCTATCCAGCCATCTGATTTAACCGAGATGACAGGGAAATTAGCACAAATATTCTGTTGCATTAGTTAAACATGGAAGGGCACAATGGATGTTGATTCAATAGTTACTAAATAGTGTGTGCAGAATTAGGTGGGAAAAGTGCTGCTGTGAATAGAGTGGAGAGGTCACCTCGCTAGTGGAGCGCCAAGAGGAGGAACAGAACAGGATGACTGATCAGTACATTGCAGAGAAAAGAGGGAGACAAGTGGCTGATAATAAGAAATGCTCACTGAAGACTTTACCAGAGGCAGGAGGTTTGGGAAAGCATGCAAACATCAAAGGTCTTACCTTGAAACAGTCAGTAACATGTGGGGCCAACATGCTGCAGTGGTCTTAAGCAATGGAAGAGTCTGAATGGAGTTCAGGATGTCAGCTAGAGGGAAGTTACAAAACAACTGGGAAGATAATGACTGGGCAAGCAGCTGGGCCGCGTCCTTTGTGAGCAGGAACTCATTTTATTTAAGGCAGTATGTCCACAGAGCAGTGGAACAGATTTAGCTAAAATCTTGACAAAGATTCCATATAAAGACAAAGTCTTTGGAGAAAGACAGCATTCAAGCAAAGATTGTAATGCTTGGAGTATGCAGTAATTGATATTTTACCATGAAAGAATAGCTTCCAAAGGCGCTTTCAATACTGTAGTCCATTTTTAAAAACTTTGACTCGTGCTCTCTGTGGTTGTAGAAGCAAGGCATAAATCTTTTAAAGTGGTTCACTGGTTTTTAAATCAAGTACTTTCCTGAAACAGTCATATACAAAATAAAACATTGACAGCCTTATTCCTTCGTCCAGCAATTCAATATGAGCAATGTCAGAGTCAGTGCTCAGATCTGAAAAAGAGAAAAGGGTAGGCTATTTCAGCAGCTACGAGTTAGAGAACAAAATGATGGATCTTTTATTCTGTTGGGGTTTCCAAAGCCGAATGTGAATAAAAAGTAATCAGTTTGCATTCTTTGGAGACAGTCTTTAATCTGAAAACCACCTCAAGGTCAACAGATTTATTGATTTTTTTTATTTCTCTTATGTAGGTTACCTAGAACAACCTAGATTTAGATTTGTCCAATATATCGCCTCCAGTGGAAAATATGAAATTATATGGAAGTAATGGTTGTGTTGTTAAAGGAATGTATTTTACCCCTGTATATGTTCATTTTCTAACCCAAAAGTGATTTTCATTACTGACCATAATTAAGAGAAGTTTTTGGCTAAACCCAACCAGGAAGTGGCAATGTTTCAGCGCAGCGTGTTTACATGCAACTGAGGCAACCAGCAAACACCTTAAGTTGGCTTTTGACTAAAGGATTTTTGATTTCTTTAAAATGTATGAACAATGATTTTATGTAAATGTCAGACCTGGGGAAAAGCTCCTATTGAGTTTGGTAGAGGAGATTTATAGCTGACTACACTAAGGGGACATGAGTGTGGCGGTCTATCCACCACCAATCACACTAATTTCTTTTTAACTTCATTTTTGCTTTGTGTTTGTGTACATGCATTCACACCAACCCTGATTCAGATTCTAGTTTGTTTCAAGGCTACTTCAGCATCTTGTCTCTTTTCAGTAAGTTTTAGAATATTTTTTGCAAAACTTGCTATCCCTACTTAATTCTCCCTGAACAAACATATTTTGTGCAGAAACTAAACCTTGCAGCGAATGGCGACCAAATCTAAAAAAAAGAACGGCACAAAGCGGCAGCTAGTGGTCTCAAAATGAAGACGCTACCTCTAGCCCCTGATGATTTTTTTTCTATTCATCAGTAATAAATGCTTATTCTGATGGCAGTGCTGTGGCTTTTATGTGTATTATTGTCAAAGACCACCTCACAGACAGCACAGGTTTTCACTAAACACAAGGATGTCTGGCTTGCTTTTAGACTATAATCTGTTCTTGGTAAGCTTTAAGATAGATTTTTTCCTTTTTTACATCTGTGAGACAAAAAAACAGTTCCTGTTGACATTTAGATGTATCTATATTTTTTTTTAAGACTTAAAGCAAAATAATTGAGCATATTAATCCCCCACTTTGAACTTTTTAATAAGTCTACACTTTTAAGTCACCAGTGACCCTTTTCCTTTTTACTTTAATCCTTTCTCTGCCCTCCCCAATCTTTTTTTCACTCGGGGGAACCCTGTGGAGCCTTAAGACTCAAAAGCTGGTAACCCCTTTGGGTTGCCTGATCTCTTCGCCGATTCCAATCACAGTCTTTACACTTCGCGGTCTTGTCAGTAAATTATTATCCACACTAAGAAGTTCTCATTCTTCGGGTAAAGTATCTCCAGTTCTGTAAGGTTATATTTGGCCAGAGTGTTTTAACATGCTGAGTTTTAGCAGGTGTAATATTCACCATTTCATCCCTGCCCATATGGTAACATTTGTACTAATCTGAAAATACTGTAAATTTGAAGTCGGTATGAATGGAAGCATTATTTGGACATAACCAAAACTGTAATATGATATTTGTAGAGGGAAATTTAGAGGGTAGGGAGAATCATAAATCCAAAACCGTTTCCTGTCTTGCCACACTTGGTGACGCAGCTAAAGAAAATCCAGTTTTTTCTCATAATCTACTGCGCCGATACTTTTAGGGAGCATTCACACCAGGATAGCCTGAGGATTGGTCTGATTAAAAAGGGATTAAACTTTCCACCCCTTCCCTTGGTTTTTGTTTAAACTGCACTTCCCTGCAGCAGACCAGACCGCCTGGAAAACTACTAAGCTAAACATCCAGGTCAGTCATGAATAAAGAAGAAATTAAATAATGAGAGAAGGCATATAAATATTTATTTATTTATTTATTTAGGGTCACATTAAATCACCTCTGAACAGAAGCTTCAGAATGATAAGAGCAAAAGTTTTTTTTTTTTGTTGTTTTTTTAAACGACAACCCTTGGGATATCTTTGCAAATACGTAAGAATGATTAGTCTCTACAACAGCACACTTCATATGCTTAGGGAAACAGCTGTGTGAAGTCACAGGCTGCAGCCAAACCATCCCCACAAGAACTGAGCAGAAAGAGAGAAGCAGCCAAATCCTTTTCTCTCATTCTATTGATGTCGAAGCTTAGCTCTAATTGAGGAGATGCTCACTTGACAGAGCATGAGTCCCGCCTATGATACTAACTTAAAGCAGCTCTCCTTGAGCTGGAAATGATGTCCTTTACTCCCTGGTGCCATGCACTCAACTTTTAAAAGATCAATTGTAATTTGAGCTGAATAACCTCATCGACTGCTGATGGATTGCTCACACAGGCTCATAGGGATCAGGAGATCAATACATTTTAGAAAATGAAATAGGTGCATGAGTGGTCTGTGTTTACTCCAATCAAAGTGAAACATATACTCTACTTAGCTGGATGCCTGCAAAGTCTGGCATCGAGTCACAGGTGACCGGGTTTGCTAATAACAGACTGGTGTGAGAGCATGGCTGGTTCATGCGAGGATATGAGAGTTCATGCTACCACTTGTCGAATTTGAGGTACTACCTGTGGGTGTCAGTGAAGATTAACAATGCCTGGGCTGAGATATTCTGTTTTGGGTTTGATTCATGATGGGTTGATACTTGTGTGAGAGTGTGTGAGAGAGATGCTGCTTCCAATGTTATCTGGTGAGAGAGGACTCAACGATTTTCCTTTTTAATAGATGAACTATAGACAAAGATAACAGAACCGATCGATGCAGGCCGAGAGACCCAACAGAATAGACCGCATACAAATGATCTGACAAAATGATATGTGAACTTCAGTTATGTCGTTTTAATAAAGACTGATTTGGATATTAGAGTGAAACTTTAGGGATGTAAAATGAATAAGAAAATGCTCAACACAAACCGTTTTTATATGCCCCTCAAATAACAGCATATTTATGTGTATTACTGATTAATCCAGGTGTGCCCAACCTTAGTAACCATGACAGCAAAGGCCAGACATACCTGATCAGTTCGTCCAGTAATGAAATACAGGAAACAAAGGAGTTGCCTTAACTTCAGGAAGCAGTGGAGCTGTGCAGAGCTCATTCATTGTATAAATCTACAGTTTTGGTTGTCTACCTTTGAGCATTTGATTAAACTGAGCAAATTCCTACAACTAGCACTACTACCAAAGTGGCTGGATAGGCTCATTAAACAGGCAGTTAGAGATTGAACCCTCATAGTTAATGGCAAATTTTCAATTTCTTTTTGTTTGTTTTAGATTCTAAGAGAACTGAGAAAATGTAATGCTTTTTCTTTGCTTGTTTGGGAAGACATTGCCTTTATAAAACAATCAGAATTCTTTTAAGAGAGTTAGAGTGACCAATTTGGGGATCTAAATGAAGGTTTCTGCCTTACTCTGCACCTGCTGTTGAAGACATCAAAGGCGTGCTGTGGGCTGTCAATTGTTTTTGAACCTGCCAAGTGGAAAATAATCTGATTCTGTCATTAAAATCTTTAGTGCTTTGTGCCTCAGCTCATTTCTGTTTACAGTTACATAATGCAAGGAATGTGTAGAGACGATATTGAATGATTCAATAATTTTTCCTGTGGCGTTAACAGTTAATCCGTTCCTCGAACACCAATGTTGCATCTTTACTTTAAGCGGCTGCAGTCAAGTCTGGCAAACGCGTCAGGCTTAGAGATGGGAATTGATGAGATGTTATCTATATCTCTGCCATTATCAATTCTGCCTATTGGTTTGGTTCCTTATTGATTCCCTTAATCAATTCCTGACTCAATTTTCTATGAGGAAATAAGTATACAACACATGTTCAGAGTGTAAAAAAATCCTGACTATTCTGAATACTCTAAATAGAGCAAACTTTGAGTTTAGAATCCTTGTGAACTTTACACAATATAAAAATATGACTCAGTCAATAACTTCAAAATCTGAGAATCTCTTCTCAAAAAGTGAAAATAATATATCCCTTGAAGAAAAGATAGTCTTTATATTAAAGGGATACTGAAAAAACTACTCAGTTTTGAGCAATGCTGGTTCAGTGGACATCTTTAGTGGTGTGCACATTCAAACACTGGATTTCTCACTTTGTTGCACCATTTTATTTATGATGAATTGTTTTCTTGATCGATATTGGTGGAGGATTTTTTTTCTGTAATGGCAAGATTGATACAAATGTAAATACAACAGATCAAATTTAAATATGTCTAAATTCACAAATAAGAGTTAAATTAATCTAAATGACCTACATCATTAATGCATCCATTTAGCTGGGTTTTAAGGAGGTCCTCATGGAAGCAAACATGGTCTAAATATAAAGAAACATTTTAAACACCATTACATATTCAATGAACAGAAATTAGGATCAAAATAGTCCATTTCACAACTCACAGTTCTTTCCTTTGTTCTCTGGTTTGGAGGGAAAAGGCTGTCCTGGTCTAAGCGGTTGTGTTATATAACCTCTTGGGCGTGTCAATTAGCCAGCAGGCTATGGTGGGTGTGGCAATCCATGGCGAGGTAGTGACAGACAACTTGTGATTTAACAGATCCTGTGTAATTTTCGGCCTCAAGGGGTGCTAAACCTGTAACTTCCCAAAGTATGCATCATGCTTTTGCAAAATTAAACAGCCCCTCTCTCTGTCTCCCTGGCCTCCTCAGACACCATGAAGAAGTAGCAAAAAGTAGAGTCCTCTGTGTTTGTAGAGGGAAAGCCACAAAGTAAAAGCGCTGCAGGTCACATAATCCCTTGAGAGACGGATGTGCTCCTGCAAATTTACAATCTGTTTGCGTTAGAGGGCAGGCCCCTTGGAGTGCAAACAAGCATCAACACTGTATATTTACCCCATAAATCATTCATTATCATTCACATTAGGCTGATATTTGGGTCAAATGTTACACAGTGATATGTCCACTTTAAAGTGGACATATGCTTTTAAATCCTTCCTTTTCACATCTAAATCATTCATTTATGGTTGATATAAAGTAAAACTGCAATCCTTTGGTCTAAAATTGTTGTTAGTATATGTAGCTCCACACACCCCTACTTAACCCCTGTTCTGAGGTGTTTCTTTACAGTCAGCAACTCGTTTTGGTGCTGTCTCATTAAATCTGAACAGATATTTCAAGCCCCGCCCCCTTCCTGGTTACAGATCGTTCGACTCGGTTCGACTCGGTTCGACTCGGTTCGACTCCACCCCCCTTCAGCCATTTTATAGCCTCATAACGGCTAACGATCGGCAGAAATAACATGACCATATTTAGCAGACACGCAGCAAACACTGACGTAATAGAAAACGTAATAGCGATGGAGAAAACTAAACAGACTGAAAAATATGACCCAAAAAGAATAAGATATATTACATTTTTCTGCACCCCTGAATGCTCAAAAAAGACAAAAACAGGTATTTAAGGGCTTAAGAAAGTGGATTTTGCATGATATGTCCCCTTTAAGGCAACCCATGAATGCAATAAAAGAAACACCACTGTATTGTGATGCTCAATGTAATGCTGCCACTTTTAACATGAACCAGTTTCCCCACATGAGTAAATGCATATTCTTTCACAAGCTGGCTCCAGGAAGCACATACACACACCTGTGGCTACAGTTGTTAAATGAATGCGCTGCTAGCTACGGACAGAGATAGCTGGAATATTTTCAACCGCAGTAGGAAAAATTGCAGTCCATCTGTGAAATTTCCAGCATCCTGAGAAAGCAGGAAGTTGTTCCATCAATTTGACTGAATTCACAATGAGAAAATAAATATTGCAGCTGCACATCAGTCAGACCTCCAGCAGCTACTCCACTCATAAGTAGCCTGGAGCAGAGTAGCGATTAGGCTGTGGACTCCTCCATGCCAGAATATAGGTCTGTCCTATGATCTCTTACTGTTATTGGTCCGTCCAAGACAGACATTAGAGCTTGTGCCATTGTCACGTTTCTCATTGAGATGTAGCCATGCTCTGGAGGGCCTCCTCTGGCAACATGCATGTCGAACATGGCTAATTTGTAGTCAGTGAGCTGGCCAGCACCTCTCAGCACTGATACAGGCATTGATAAGCCCCCATGGTGCACGATTCCAATCCTCTAGAATATTTAGAGTTGCTTCCTGAGTGGAATAAAATGAATGGACTAAGCCTCCATGATGTCTCTGCTTGATTTAAGGCAAGGCAAAAATATATATATATATATATATATATATACAGCACATTTCATGTACAAGACAATTCAAGGTGTTTTACATAAAATATTAGAAGCATTCCCGCAAAATGCAGAAGAAGCATTAAAAAGCACAATAAAAACAAAAATTAAATGAAACAATAAAATAATTTGAATCAAGAGAAAAAGAAAAAAACAGAACAACAGATTTGAAACATGACCAAGTGTAAAACTGAGCTCCAAAGAAATGGTACATAAGTATCACTTTTGGTCTTTCCCAGATGGACAAGAGGCTGCAGCTGGAGTTAGCTGATTTGACAAAAGAGCCAGTGGTCTTTATAGAAATGATTTCCAGGAGGAACACCAGTACACTGACTGATCAGAGGGAGTAAATGAAGCTAATGAAACTCTAATTACATACTTAAGGCAATATAGACTTAGCAACAAATGAGAGAAGTTGACATCTTAAAGATTTTTTGTTTCTTTTTTATCACATGTTTTAGAGTTTGTGGCTTTTTTTAAATAAAGAAAAGAAAGAACCCATATTGTTGTTACTGAGATTTTAGCATTCAGATTTGGTGGGTGATGACCCTTTTTAAATTTAGATACATATGCAGGCACATACTGTTGTACATAAATATAGATTTTTTCCCCCTTCTACTGAATGTTACTTATAATTATGTGAAGGAATAATGAATAAATTAGAAGCTACAATTATTCAGAAAATCATCAGTACATTCATAAAACACTTACATGTGCCAAAGAATTCATTTGCACAAAAATGCAGACATTTTTCTCTGCTAACTGAATATAAATATAAGTAGCACAGGAACGCCACACAAGTCAATTACTGCAAAGTAATCGCTTTACTCTGCAGGTAGGTAATTGACACAGCTTCATTTAACATCTTTTCGTCTGTAAGGGATTTTCATTGTTGCTGTCAGCTTAGAAAAAGAGCTCCTGTACACAGTGTACAAAAGGATACTTAATCACAGGGACTAGATCAGTGGAATGTGCAGGCACCATGGGCTACCACCAGAGCCAGCACCAGGGAATTGGATTACGGATGATGCATTCCTCCTGCATCTCCCGGGCAACTGATCCTTCCAACAGGAAAGTGCAGATGCAATCATGAGCGTACTTATTTTCACACAAAGTCACAGTAATGGGGAACTTGTGCACTCGCACACCAAATGCCACATGTAACATGGCGCATGTCTGATGATCAAACCTCAACTCATCTTGGGATTAAAAGCTTATGGGATCAAATGTTGCGTATGGAAGCGAGCGTATCATGGCATATGTTTATGGCAGCATCTCGCTAACATCAATCTGCTTGAGTTCACAGCAAATGTACCTTGTAGATGCTACTGTATCTGATTCATTCCACCTGTGGCCAGTGATGTTAGACAAGTTGTGAAGTCAACAGCCTGTCACATCTATTATTCAAAAAAACATGTGTTAGCAGCTGTTCCTTAGCTCATTAGATAGAGAGAGGGGTACTGATCACACATTGATGATGGTTGGGGTCCCACATGGTCTTTGAGAAAGGCAGTATGGATGCCACAGAGAAAGGAAATGAAGGGGGAAGGATATAGACGCGTAATCAGCTTGTCTTGCTTGGTCATATGCCAGTGTGATTTTAAATCCAATTACTGGACATTGTTTTTCACAGATTACAGGTAGATCATGTTATACTGATGCATATTTAATGTCTTACATTTTGATGGAGGTTTTTTTTTACTCATTTTATAGTTTAAGGTCAGCAGAGGTTTGAACAAGAAAATTTTTTTGTGCAACAGGACAAGACATTCATATTCCTATTAATCACAGTCCAGTGTTGTGAGCTTTAGTGAAAATGAAGAGACAGTTTATCAGCCGTGGCTATGCAGACTGCTGCCTTGCTGCCTTGCTGATATTAGTCAAAGTCACCAAATCACACAAAGCACACACAGTATAGTCAGTACACCCACAATTTTCACTGCCAACCTTTTCAGAACAAAAAATGTTTGTCCCTCCAAAAGTGAACCCATGTGGCATATCTGCATGCAGGAAGATAAGGATTATACTCTATATATTTAAAGAATATGCAACCCCTAATGGTGACACTGTTTAAAAAGGCTATTTTTAACCCTAATCATGATAATTTCCTAACCCTAACCAAAGGGATTTGGTTTTCAGCTCAAACCAAGTGATGTTACATCATAAAACAGGGAGTGTCCATGTTTCTTTGTAACGTATCGTGTTTTATGTTATCATGGCAACTTGTATCATTCTCCTTGATGGTGCTTGGAAAGTGCAGTGTATGCTTTTGTCTACACCCAACAAGGAAATGAGAAATGTGGTTTAATACCTGAATTTATTTTTAATTTGTAGAAAACAAAATGAGAGCAGGGAAAACAATGTGTAAAAATAACAAAAATATTCACTGGAACAAAATAAAGTACAATTTTATATTAAATTGATAACTAACAATGGAAGAAAGTAATCTAGAAGTAAATACTCAAATGAGAGTGGATACAATAAATAAATATAACAAACAGGATATGAACACATGAAAAAAAATAAGCCACAAGTGGTTTGATGAGAATTTATGACACAGGGGCTTGAGTGTTTACGTAAAGTGATAGTGAAATAGAAGCTATGTAGTGCTGTGTCCCAAATCGCATACTTCCATACTAAATACTCAAAATCCAAAACTGAGTATACTAACTGTACTATGTACT
>JBBDHI010000020.1:15952989-15963118 GCA_037177115.1 Craterocephalus stercusmuscarum
ACTCAACGTTGGTTGTATATTTCAGATGTGTTCAGGCAGAAGTTGCATTTGCTACGTTAGCCTCATATTGTAGTTTTTCCGCTAACTTCTTATCATATCTTTGTAGGAGAGGCTTAATGAATTAAAGGCTTGAAAATGTCTGGCCAAATCGGTGGGCAGTCTTGTCAAATCGTCCATTCCATGTGTAAGACTGTATGGGGCGGTGAATGTCGTCCCATCAATCAGAGTCAACTTTTTAAAGTAACATTCACGGTCTCATGAGTAAGTTTACTAACATAACCACTAAACTGTGGGTTTTCCTCGTCCAGTGCTACAAAATACTTTTAACAGACTAACGGGCGTTTACAAGCTGGGACGTTAAAATGTTTTGCCTCCAGCTAAGCCCCGCCCACCGAAATACATCACATTGTTTACAAACTGCGAAGGGGTCGAAACCATCTTGGTCTCATTAGAAAACTGTGACATGTGAGATTACTATGGATGTGTGAGAATCAGGATGTGTTACTGTGCCAGGGTAAATTCACCTGGAACACAGTAGATAATCTAAATGTTATCTCCTCCTTCAACAAAGCCATATTACTTTCAAAGAAAACTGAAAACATGGGAGCTTAATTGAGGATCCATAAAGAAGTGAATATGTCATTATAAAACGCTCTTCATCTTCATGTAAACAACCAGCACCTTCATGTTCAGAGATGGGAATAAACGGCGTCGTTAACAGTAACCAGTAATCTATTGTTTCATCGCTGCCACTGATGATAAAATGCTGGGTGTTATTGTAACATTCAGCAGCACACTCAGCTGTCTGCATCAGACCTGGGCCTCAAACGGAGAAACATTAGCTCAAGTAAAAATAATTGAGGAGGTGTAAAATGTCATGGCGGACAGACTTGGGCAAGTGTGCGCAGCCGGGATCACGCACATACAACCAAACACACACAAACAACCAAGAAAGGTGTGCAGCATGGGGAATCCTGAGAAAACAAGGAAGGTTTTTAAACTGGAATCACAGACATCAACTTTCCTTCCCAGAGCTGAAAGACAAGAACATTATCTAGAGACGACACGTTTCTTTATGCTGTAACAGAGATACGACACCCAAGCAGCCTGAGATTAATGTCAATGATTTTTCTGTCAGTGATTTATTCTGTTAAGTTAACATTTCATTCATTTGATTGACAAATTATCTGAAGCTTGTAAGTGAACAATAACTGCTTGGGGATAGAATTGTGTTTCATTTGGATGCCAATACTCTCTAGAGTCTTCTTTTTAGTCGCTGTGATCCATTGTTGTCCATTATTGTTTTGTTTTTATTGTTTTATCAAGATAACAAAGAAATGATTAAGGTGGACTCAAAACTACATGGAAGTGTTAAGTGTGTTAAATCTGATTTCACTGTTTGACACAGACCCCATGTCAGCTGGGGAGGAGCTGCAGTCGTGTGTTAGACATGGCAGAAGTAGAACTGGATGGACTGATCAGTGATGGATGCTCCTCCATCTGACATCAGCTTGCATCCGTTGCTGGCTTAACTGCACGTAGTCATCCCAGTACAAAACAGCTCTATTTTGGGATGCTGCTTGGACCCACCAGCTGAGATGCTGGGAGAGAAGAGGATAAGGGCTAAGCTCTCATGTTGAAGGAAAGTCCCCCTCCCCTCCCCACAGCCCACCTAAACGCTGACAGCCCTGCAGTCGTTGAAAGAGCGTGAAAGAGCACAAGTGCTTGATTCCTGCAAGCGGCTAGACTGGAAAGCAGCACTATTCCCAGTAGAAAAGCCAGAATAATTCATTGAAGTGCATATCTACCTTTTTTAACTTTTATCATAGGCCTATTGATATCGCGTGTCTGGAAGGAATCTGTGTGGAGTTTACGTTTGAGGCTGACTGGAGTCTCTATATTCTCGAGTCTTATTGAATGTTAATCTCTCTGTGATGGACTAAGGAACAGCTCCAGCCCCTTTGTAACCCCGATTCTGAATAATCCATTACCTTTGGAAAACAGAGTTAAAAACTCTTATGGGGGCTCTTGTGATGAAGAGGTTCAATATAAATGTGTCTATAAATTTGCGAAGATTGCGTGCCGTAACTAAATGCACCAACAAGATGTTAACTGTGATCCCTTCATCCTTTTCCGCATCCACAGACTCAGGTTAGCACCCGCAGCCACCAATTACATGAATTAAAAGTACATTTTCATGTATGTCGATCCTATTTGGAGAGCAGCATTACTTCTGGGTTGTACCTTTTGGGTATTTTTGCCCTCATTACTGCACTGTGCCACTTGACCACTTGCTATATCTGCCTGTCCTTTCACTACAGGGCATTTAAATTAATTAGAGTCTCCAAAGCACCAAAAATGCTTAAACCCTTTGTACCTCTGATGTAAATGCCACCTTGCTCTGTGCCAATGTCACGTGTGGTGATGTGAATATTGAGGGCAACCTTATTAGCACATGCTCTTTGCTCTTGTGGTGAATATGAATTCCAACTTGACATTAGTACTGCGATCAAAGAACCAACATCTAATCTATAGAATTAAGCCACACAGTTGACAGTGAGTGATGAATCCACTAAATTCTACATTTACTGAGTTTTGATGGTGTACGAATTCATTCATTTTCCCCCAGCTCTGAGATGAAACTTTAATGGAAGGCAACAGCTTTGTTCAAGGCTAGCCACCTGATTTCTATTCATTTTCTTCATTAACCGGTGACAGAGACAAACAGGCGGAGAGAGAAGTAAACGTGATAAAATTGTGGCTCATTAATAACAAGTAAGAGGCAAGAGATAAACAAGAGAGAGCAAAGTGAAGAATGTCCTCTCACTGATAATGGCAGGAACTCACAAAGAAGTGCTTCAAGGCCTAGAACTCTGCAGCTCTTGAGTAAATAGTTTTTCAAATGAGTAATAGTTGATGTCCTTGATTTATAATTCTATGCTTTTGCCTTGATACTGAGTTGAAAACATGTCAAACACAATTTCTGACAGAATGGAACATCCAAAAATCATTTAAAAGCATTGTTTAAAAGCATTCAAGCCGTAGCTGAAGCATCTGGTCTTTGCCTAGTTACAGTACTGTATATACACACATTTTCTCCCACTCTCACTGCAGCTTCGCTTTAGAAAATATACTCTTTCAACTCAGTCTGAGAGCAAAATGTGAAGTAGCCTGATGAATTAAATCGACTGAGCCATGTGTACAAGCCTGGTTTTTCATGTTTTCTCATGCAGCTGTGCAGAAAGCAACATAATGCCAAAGTATTATGTTGATATACTCACTGCATCGTATTTAACCCTTCAGCCCTCTATTTCTTCAATGGTTGAATATTGATATGAGCATGAATGTAATCAGGAAATGATTTTAAAACATCATTTCTGCATTTCTTCACTATATATTACATGTTCTGCACATTAAAAACTACTTAATTAAGGTCAACTGTAAAATGCAATTTGGTCTGTTGTATTTCTACTAAGGTCTAAGGCTCATGTTAGACAGGGAAAATGAAGTCTCTACTTAATGAAGGAAATGGCAATGAGTGTAAACCATTGGAAAAACAAGACCAGTCAAGCTATGTGTCAAAAGTACTACTCAAAAATAGTCTGTCTTTAAGAGGGCTACTTGGGGTGGTTAAATTTGTCGGATACTTTCTTAGGCTCCTGGTTCCTGCAGTGGAACTTGGGGTCAGGAAACTGACCCTATTAAATCCCTGCTCCCTAGGGAAAGCTCCAAAAGTTAAGAATGCATCAACTGTAAAATGATACAGTGCCAGTCAAAAGTCTGGACACACTTTCCCAATAAATCGAATGGGAAAATGAGTATATAATTCATTCGCTTCATGTGGTTAAATGCATATCCTCAAGCCGAGCTGCAGCATGCTGGAATAAAATGTGCTACTTGTTGGCGCTGTGACACATTTTTTTCTATTTCTTTTATTATGATCTTTTACATCCATTTCTCTCGGCCAAACTGAGTTTAGCAACACTTAAGCAAACTCAGAAGAAATGAGGACTAAACAGATTGTATTCCCTTTCCAAACATGTCTGTGCTCTTAAATGTAAAACATATTTCAGACCTAAAAACAATGATTACATACTCTCACAAGGTCAACCTACTTAGCCATCTGTCACCGCTGTTTGAAGTGCAGCCGGACAGGATTGAGTGACACTTTTATTTTCTCCCTTCAACTCATACTTTTTCTTTTTTTAGAAAGCAAAACTCCTAGAGCTGTCAAAGCAGGAGAACACATTGCAGACCATGAAAGTCTGGCTAAAACCTACAACGACCGCTCTGAGAAAATGACCTTTTTGATGTTTGTGTTACAGTTTGGATTAGAAGTTTTTTTAGCTTGAACATCTCATACAACTCTGAAAGTATATTTAGATTTAGTTTACCTACACTATTTACACTGTGTGCCAATTTCAACATACAGTAAGGTTCTCATTACCTCACTTTAGTTCTTACAACTGATCTTGAAGGAACTTTAAATGTAGCACAGCAAGAAAGGAAATTTATGTTCCGTCAATTATTTTGTCCCTTTAATAATAACAATTTGTGTTTTATTATGCATCATTGCACAGCCGGATTTGTCACTTTACAACTCGGTATAGCTTGGAAGATTTGTGCTTCTGTGGAAATAGCCAAAAGCTAAATGTGTTGGTAGTGTCCCTCAAAATCCTCCTTAATGTTCTCCTGTTAGTATTCACTTTTGTTCTAAGTTCCTTTGCGGACTGAATGACTGGACTCTCCAATATTAACAAGAAGAAAACTCCACCAGAATAACCATTTCTGCATCTTTATCATTTTACATCGACAGGGACTTCCAAAGTAAAAAATCTAAAGACACAACAGCTGAGCACCTCCACCTCCTCAACAGCCCGGCCCCATTTTACTGTGGGTATGGCATCCCATTACTCAACCAGAAGTTATTGAAGGTCAACATGGTTGTGTTGGTCACTATAGTACATACAGCACGCCCGGACTGATCCCACAAGCATTCAGTATGGTTGGAATCTGGACCCATGGCAGGTCAATTCATCTTCCCCACTCTTAGTCTGGAGGGGTTGTGCGATGATCCTGGGCCTATGGAGGTGTCATCCTGGAGGATGAAGTTTGGAGCCAGTTTCTGGAGATTCACGATTGCCATCGGTTCCATAACAGTATTTCGATATGTCTGTCAATCAAGTGGCACTCAGTGACACACATCTGTCCACACACGGGAATATTGCAGGGGATTTTGGCAAATTCTTTGGGCGAGGCACTAGTTGCATATTTAGTTGTGTTGCTCATACACAAAATCGTGAAAACAGTCAAAGTTATACCTTGTTGTCATGACGACAAATCAGGCTTTCCACCAATGTACACAACTCCAGTTGCTATTAAATTAAACTTCCTTTAAAGTTTGGAAACGTGTGCGATACAAAGGACGAGGATGAGGATGTGAGTGATCCCTCAACCTCCAGGCCCATTCATTCTTACGCTTACAAATATACCGTGTAATACTGCTTTAAAGTAAACAGGAGGTATTAATGGACTGCATGTATATGGGACTATTTTGTCAAACTGATTAATGCCTCTTGTGTAAGTAAGCCTCTTGTGTATTGTGCCGTGTCCTCCATAAGATTTTTCTCGCTCTTGGTGAATTTTTTGTTCAAACGGGAGAAATAAGAAGATAGAAAAATATTAATCATTAAAAGTGTTGGATAATTAATTTTGCACAATATATACAAAGCTTCCAACAAGAATATAGGTTCATTCACTCATTTTCTACTCAGAGTTATTTCAGCTACTCAAAGGATGCTAAGTAAATATCGATTCAAATTCGCTATTTCTTTACACCCTTCTGGTTGTTGACTTTATATTACTCACATTTTCACTTTAACAGTTAAGTATATCGAGGAAATTACAAACAGTACAGCGTGGCTTCCTCATAGCTACATCCCTCTAATATGTTTACAGTGATAGAGGGATCTGATTTAGACTTTTTGCAATTCAGCTTAGGTTAATTTTCCTTCATGAATTCTGTCAAATAATATAGATGTCTGCTAAATTAACGTTTTCCCCCAAGCTTGACTAACATACCTGATGTCTTAGAAAGAAGCAGTTCCACAACATGACATGGTGGCTGTGTTTCGAAACATCCGGCGCCACAGAGACAATGTTAACAGTGAAAATCAATTAGCAAGATCGATGTGGGGGGCAGAAATTCTTTTGAGAAGTTGAGGTACTATAATCATATTCAGAGAAGATGGGGAGGGTGGTGGAGTAGCATCATTGTAAGATGTGGATTTTAAACTGTTGACACTTTCCTTTATACTTGTTGTTTGCACCCAAACTAAGGTATCATTTATACGCAATATTTAAATATGAATACAGACGGAGCCTTTTATTGTGTTTTTTTTTTGTTTTCAGGGAACTGGAGGGCGCATATCAAGATGGAGCAGTACCAACGGAAATCATGGAGGCTGTGTTGAGCACTATAGTTTCTATGCTACTAAAGAAAGAAACAAAGAAAAAGAAAAATAATTTACATGCTGTGTCTCAATACCTAAGTGCACGTTTTACTGCGACTCTCCAGCTCGTCAAAAATATCCGCCAAATAAACGTCCGCAAATTTTACCATTAATAATTGCAGCATTGATAAATTATTGATGTCTGCTAAACCAGCGAAAAACTTTCCTGTCAAACAACCTTTTAGAGTATTTCCCAAATTAGTAATTTACTCTCAGAAACACTACAGCCCCTTGTTTCTTGGTCCATTAAGACGAACTAGTTATACAAAAACTTGACAGAAACACAGATACGTAGAATTTAGTACTGGATTGACAGCTGTCACCAAAACTTGCTGTGCTGATGTTGGGAATAAAATCATTACTTCTTCTACCATTATTAAACTATTATCAGTGGCAAAGTTTCAACTTCCTGTATTTGCCCGGATTCATCTCTCGAACCTCATGTCCGAACTTGGAAGTGGACGCTGAACTCTGCACTGCCCTCTAGTGGATGTATTGCCAAACAACCATGCCAATATAAAACATGCATGACAGTAGGCTATGTGGCAGAGATGTTTGAAAACGTTTTATGTGGAAACACTCATTAATGCATGTACAGGAAGCATAAATGAGCCCTAATGGAAAAAAAAACGGTTTGGGTATAGGTTAGGATCTGAGGGTGATAGAGGTTAAATAAATATAAAAAATCTGGCTTTCTCCTAGAGATGTGGGTGTCGTTGCCTCAGCCTGCAGCGGGATTCATCAGCCTGATAAGTACATGAATAGTAACATAGTAATTTACCAGAGAGCACATTTTCATTGAAATCATGCTCTTTTCATACAAATCTCTGCCACCAGAAAGGGATAAACTATTCTTGGGCACCACAGTGTTTTCAGCAGTAATCATGATTATCCCGATAACAGCTGCATTAGCAGACCTTCTCCCCTTCATAGTAACTGTATAAGTTTAATTGCTTTTGCCTGTTTCTGTATAATTCCTGCTATCTCTCCTCTGAGTCAAATAATCTCTCCTTACATCTCTTCCTTTTATTTTTGTACTCATTTTGTATTTCCCATTTCTTTCATTTTTCCACCCGTACATCCCTGTCTGTATTCATTCTCATAACAAACTGTCACCGTATCTCCTCTTTCTTTCCAGCTGCTGCATCACTCTCTCCTGTCCCCATGTCAGTCTCTATCTCTTTTCTGTCTCTATTCATCCCGGGCTGGTGAAACAAACATAGAATAAGCTTTGATGTGGCTCCAGTTCCCAGGCCCCGTGGTCTGTCTATGTGCATTTGTGCGTGCTGCTTTAACCTTCCAGGCTCTACGGTGATAATGGCTGGGAGTGAGAACCGTGTGATTGACTGGTCCTCTCACTCTGTATTTCCCATGCACACACGCCTACACACACACACGAGGCTCCACTCATCAAATAGCTTTGAGACCTTAGAGTCTATGAACTCAGTAGATAGAACACAGACCACTAGGCACCTAACAGGAAACAAGCTTCCATGTATGTATGCACAAGCCCTGCAGGGTAGGCTAGGGACATCCTGGCTCCTAGTGAGCAGGACCTAAGATTTTAGTACCAAGTGACTGGTATTTGAGGGGAGTGGGGGTGTTAAAGGTCATCCTTAAGCACCATCCAGATGTTAACATACCAACCTACAAGCTTAACACATAAAAACTGCCCTTACTTAATCGAATGGCGTTAAGCCATTAAACTCCTCTCATTTTCATTTGTTCAAATGACTACTGCTTCAATACTCTGATGCAAGCGTCCACTGTGACCTTGAAACTCAGCTGGTGCAATAAAGCTCTACAATATGATTACGCTGGATGAGTTCCAAGGTCTGAATGTGTTTGACTCTATGGATGTGAAGCACAGTGTTGGCGGAGGCTGCTATGACAAAATAACAGATAATGGTTAAAAAAAAAACAACAATACCGACACAAACACACCACACAAAACATTACCGATGTCCCCGAAACAAAGAAAAACACAGGAAGTGAATAACAACCATTTCTAATAAAAAGATGACTGGCTTTTCCATAAGAAGCCAATTGTTTTTATTTGTCTGGCACATAGCTGAAAAGCAAGGGAGGGAAGAGGGAACATATCCTCCAAGGTTACTCACCATCAGACCACCTCATGGCATCATCTAATTGAGATGGCAGCCCTTTCCAGACGGTACTGTCTTTGGGGTATCCCAGGTCCATACGCCTTAGGTGGTCATCGTAGCGCCAGTAGCGGTTGTCCTTAAAGAAGTATGTTTTGTCATTGTGTAGCCAAACAAAGGCTGCATCCACACCCTCCATGGGTAGGCCAAAGTCACTGATGGGACGGGGGTAACCCTCCTCCACGATATTGTCTTTGAATACCCAGTATTTCAAAGCTGAAACAGGTGAACACAGGCTTCATAAATATCACACAACAGAACATTTTGATGGTAAAATGTATTTCATAAGATGAGGGCAGCATGATGGGAAAAGACACACTCATTCTAATTTTGCATCTTGTATCAAACTTGAATCTCCAGCTTTTCACGTTGCCTCCTGTTTATGCAATCTGCCACTCAAAAGCAAAACAAACAGGAATGTAAGTTTTCCTGTAGAAGCCTTGAAACAAAGTGCAAGAATGTTACCTTGGGTATCAACAAATGTTAAGTTCGATATTTAAAGGGGGTAGTGCACCCTACATTATGTTGCTGAGTGGTAAACAACATTCTATGCCTTTATTTTCTAAAAGAAAAACATCTACACAGTTGTTAAAAGTGACATTTTTAACAATCTCAGACTGCATTCTTTCCATGCTGTTCCTCAAAAGGCACCGGTTGCAGATTGCAGGGCAGATTCAGGAGTGCAACACAGCAAATATGTATGTTTGCAATATATACTTTTCACAGGAGAGTTTTTCCAGCGCTGAGCAGGTTGAGATGGGTTTTTTATCAGCAGCTTGTCGTTGCCTCGCTCTTTCCACTGTTCCAAACTCTCAGACTCATCATAACACTGCAAGTTTGAAATACGATGTGGCCTGTTTTTCATGAATGCTAATATTGCAGTGCACCGTTTTGGATGTTGGCATTAAACATGTAAGTGTTATAATTATGCCACCAGTACTAATTATCAGACTTGCATACATTTATCATGCCGATACAATAGATGTAGAATAATGACATGCAGTTTTTTACCAGACTTATGTTGTTTTGGAGGCTACCTGTAAATTTGTATTGCTCTCCATCCCTATTCAGTAGCATGGTCAGCATGCCACTGAATAAATCCTGGCATGTGTATTCATAGCCTGCTCAAAATGCAGGGGGTTTAGTTATAGTTTCAATATTGTTAAAAAAAAAGTATTCTCATATGAATAGCCTACTACCAGACCTACAGCCACTGAGAGCAGACCTATAGCACAGGCCAGAAATGCAACGCAAAGTTTAACGTAAACAAATCAAGCATTTGAAATTATCATGCATTTTCATTTAAAGCAAACTTTAATAAGCTATAATATCCAGACCAAGATATGATGAATTGCAATAACTATTACATAAAATTAACTTATTCTTTTTTTTTTCTTTTGAAGATATGCTCTAGCAAACTCCAGACTGTCTATTTGTAAGAAATATGCAGGTTTT
>JBBDHI010000020.1:16200803-16212565 GCA_037177115.1 Craterocephalus stercusmuscarum
ACCGGACAGTCTGTAAAGTGTTTGTGCGCGCTCCCATGCCGCTTGGCTGGTAGCTGCAGTTACCCACAGCGCCTGTCACGGCAGCATCGACTCCGATTTTGTAAACTTGCCTTAAGTCCCTTTAAGTGAGGTTGTTTTTGTTTTTTTTATTTTTGGATAGGGCAATGACATCTTCACAATCCTGACATTACAAAGAATCCACTGGTTCTAAATATGTCATGATTGATCACTAAATATTTAATCATTGATTCTTGCGGTGGCACTTGAGGGACCAATCAAATTTTAGAGGTGGCACGTGCCCCCCCAGGCCACCCCTCTGGCCCCGCCCCTGGAAAGTAATATATTTTTGAATTGCTTTATATTGAAGTCACATTGCACCATGTTCCCACTTTTGCATGTGAATGTGATGCACTCATCACATAGTTTTTTGAATTTGTGACACGTTTTATACCTTCCAACCAAAGCATCTGTCGTCATACCGTGTAAATCAGGAGCTTTCACAAAGGAGTAGGATGCTGTTATCACTGAGTCCATCATGCTACACATTCATCACTTATGGTTACAAGCAGAACAAGCAGCATCTCAAAAATTACTGCTGGAAGTGTTTTAATTTGTTTGGAAGGAACACTTAACGATCCTCTTTCTCTGTTTCATTGCCTCGGGATCCTGTAAGCACCTTGTCTGCCAAAACTTCCCCTGAAGCAGACTGTCAGACTGCTGTTAGGATGGGAAAAAGCGTACACAGGGGAGTTTGTGTGATTGCAACTGTTCCGATGACTCAGCCTGCTGCAGAGTCCATACAGCTCTCACTGAAGATCCCCACCTCCCACAGCCTGCCCCGCTTCTGTTTGGGCACAGAGCTGCCTATAAGCACTATGTAGGCCCTTGCTGCAAAGGAGAATTATACAGGTAACCAGCTATAGATCAAAGACACACACACACACACACACACAAGCAAACGCAGATATTGCAGCAAAGCACTGCAACAAACTCCATTAATGCATGTAGCTGAAAAAGTCAGATAAGAGCCTCTGCATGCATACATGCAAACCGCAACCAAAAAAGAAAATGCATGTCAGCAAAATGGTGAAACTGAACTGCCTTTTTAATCCTGCTGCAGATGAGAACGGATCTTTGTCATTTATGAAACCTGATCCAACACCCAGACAAAAGGCAGGAAGGATTTCTTTGCACCAGTTAGAACATGTAAAAAGGGTAAAGGTTCATAGTAAAATGTATAAACCATAAAAAGATCCAGTCAAAATATCAGCAAATGTAATTAAAGTGGGACAATATTTTTCTGATATAAATAACTTGGTTTCTTCGTGTTTCTACACAGATTTCTTGCCGCATATGTAATTAGCCTGAAATGTTTTGATTCTCCAACATGTGATCACTGATCATACCTGCTGTTTGCCTTGAATTTTACCAGTGCAGGTCTTTTAAGGTCACAGCTGTAGTTCTGTTCCCCACCAGAAGGAGACATGCTGTGTCACTATTGTTAAATCAGGACAAACCCCCCCACCCCCCACCCTCCACAACCACCTCTCTCCTGCAGCGAGAATAGCACAGCGAGTATGTTTCAGCCATGTTTTTATCCTGTCTTTTCATTAGAAGTTACAAATCAGCTGTTTGCAGTATTGTGGCATCCTAAAAGAATGACCAATATTAGATCTGCTGCTTTAAAAAAGAAATCATTCATCTTGTGCTGCACTACTGTACATTCAAAACATCTTTTCTCCTGGTTTTTACATCTTTAACCGAGACTCTTTTCCCTCCTGCACTTCTTGTGGTGGGTCCTCCCTCTCATTTTGTGCCGTTGCGGTGTAAGCCTATAGAGCCTGCATTGTCAGAGTTTGGAGAAAGCGCTTGCGTCAGACTCTGCTGTCCCGCTATAAAAGAGCAGGCTGCTGCAGCAGCAAGCAGTCGGGGCTTAAACCTGAGCCCTTCACACACCTCCACACACAAACACAAAGAAGCGAGGCAGAGCAGTCTGTCCCTGCAGCCATGAGTAGCATCGGATATGACCCTTACTACTCCTCCTCCTTATACAAACGCTGGTATGTTGAGCCTCCTACCCGTGTGGTGACCAGAGGGAGGACCCACTCCACCTACTCTTCTCATGCATCCCCGCTGTCCTCCTCCCGCCTGCAGTACTCCTCTCCCGGTCGGGTGCTCCTCTCCTCTTCTTCTCCGGCTTCTTCCCTGGAGCTGGAGCTCAGCCAAGCGGCCCAGATCAGCTCCGAGTTCCGGGCCGTACGCACACAAGAGCGCGGCCAGCTGCAGGAGCTCAATGACCGCTTCGCAGGCTTTATCGAGAGAGTGCACGAGCTCGAGCAGCAGAACCGTGCTTTGGAGGCAGAGCTGCTGCTGCTGAGGCAACGGCACACCGAGCCGTCCCGCCTCCGGGCTCTGTACGAGCAGGAGGCCCGGTCTCTGAGAGCGGCTGTGGATGAAGCCAGGGCGGAACAGCAGGCAGTCCTGGGCCAGAGGGAGCGGCTAGAACAAACTCTGAGCGCCCTCCAGAGTCGATATGAAGAGGAAATGTTGGCTCGGGAAGAAGCCGAGGGAAGGCTGATGGAGGCCCGGCGTGAGGCCGACCAGGCTGCTCTGGCAAAGGCTGAGCTGGAGAAAAGCGTCGAGACCCTGCTGGAAGAGCTGGCCTTCCTCAAGAGGATTCATGAAGGTGAGGTGGCAGAACTCCAGGCTCAGGTCCAGCTGGGGGTCCAAGTGGCGGTAGAGTCCGAAGCTGCCACCCCAGACCTCTCCGGGGCTCTCAGAGATATCCGGTCCCAGTACGAGAGGCTGGCTGCGAGGAACATGCAGGCGGCAGAGGAGTGGTTCAGAGGAAAAGTGGGTTCCCTCACCGAAACCGTGGCCCAGCACAGCGACGCCGTGAGGAGCTCCAAGGACGAAGCAGGAGAGTACCGGCGGCAGCTGCAGGCCCGTCTTCTGGAGATCGATGCATGCAGGGGCCTCAACGAATCCCTGGAGAAGCAGCTGCACGACATGGAGGAGAAGCAGAGTGCTGAGATAGCTGCCATGCAGGTCAGTTTGCATCATGTGGGAGACACTAGCCTCTTTATCAAATCTTTTATCATTTTGTGGATATTCACTCTGGCTGTGATTTAGGATGCCATTGCAGAGTTGGAGAGTGAGCTGAGGGGAACCAAACAGGAAATGGCACGTTACCTAAAGGAGTACCAGGACCTGCTGAATGTCAAGATGGCCCTGGACATTGAAATCGCTGCATACAGGTGAGATGTGCTTTCAGTTTGACTCAACCTCAGTGAAATGTGAGACATGTAAAAAAAACGAACAACCTTTGATTTTGGTGTGGAGGCATTTTGAATCTGTGATTTCTTTTTTTTTTAAAAAAAAAAAAAAAGCTCACATCTTGTGTTTTTGAAAAAACAGGAAGCTTTTGGAAGGGGAGGAGTCTCGCTTCAGCGTGGGGGTGGCCGGAGGCGTGTCTTCTTTGTACAGCCACAGCTTTGCAGCACCCTCCTTCGCCCGCCCCGTCCTCTCCAGCCTCAGCTCCGGCACCTCCTACCTGATGACTTCACGCCTGCTCAGCTCCAGCACCACGGAGGGCATCATCTCTGCCAGCCACGCCCCGCAGGCAGAGGCCAGTCCACCTGGGGAGGAGGAGGAGGCGGAAGAGGAGGTAAAAGAGGAAGAAGAGGGAGGAGAGGATGCAGAGGACGAAAAACAGGAGGAGGAGGAGGCAAAGGAGGAAGAGGGAGGAGAGGAGGAGGGAGATGAAGAGAAAGAAGATGAAGAGGAAGCTAAGGAGGTAGATGAAAAGGCGAAGGAAGAAGAAGAGGGTTAGTGCGTCTTCTTAAATGGTCTACATCGTCAACTTTTACGCTTTGATGTCATTGCAACTAATGGTAACTGTATTTTAATCTGCAGGCGGTGAAGAAGAGGAAGACAAAAAGGATGAGGAGGGAGAGGCTGCTGAAGACGAGGAGAAAGAAGAGAAGGGTGAAGACGAGGAAGCAGAGGTGAAAGGAGAAGCACAAGAGGAGGAAAAAACTGAGGGAGCTGAGGATAAAGAAGCCAAAGATGGAGAAAAAGACGACAAAACGGAGAAGGTCGAGGATAAAGACGAGGCCAAAGATGAAGGAAAAGAGGAGAAAACAGAGGGAGCTGAGGAGATAGAGGAGGCCAAAGACGAAGGAAAAGAGGAGAAAGCTGAGGCCAAAGATGAAGGAAAAGAGGAGGACTCTAAAAAGAGTGAAAAGAAAGAGGACAAAGCTGACCCAAAGAAAGAGGACAAAACCGATGAGAAAGATGTCAAAGAAGCTGTTCCCAAAAAAGAGGAGAAAGTTGAAGTCAAAAAGGAGAAAACTGAAGAAAAAGCATCTAAACCTGAGCCAGCTGAGGAGAAAAGCACAACAGGTAAAAAGTAACCTCGGAACAGACCGACGGTGCAAACCACAGCTCGGTGGCCAGAGGAGACGTCAGCGCTGTCCAGTCTGCTTGTTAACATGGTGCTCAATAGAAAAGTCCAATAGCCATTTACAGCAACAAATCAAGGTTAACTGCTTGCCAATGTCCAGAGTAATCTATACAGATCTGGTTGCACAATTCCTGGTGACTGTAATATGTGTACTTGCTGAATGCTAAAGTGAGTGTGTGAGTTCTGGATGGTTAAATAAATGATTCTCAAAGCCACTTGTGTCACTGAGTTGAAGTCATTATTTATAGTTCAACTCCCAGACGCAGAGAAGATAAACAATTTTGCTTGTCAGATCATTAACACCATGCTGTTCTTTAGTCTGTCATCTTTTCTCCAAGATGTCTCAAACTGTTTTAATGATATATTCTTTTCTGCTTTTTTAAGAAGACATTCATTCTTCCAATCAAGGCTGTAAAATTACACAATTCAAACAGCAAAGATCAGAAAGCAGATCTTATTGGGGACTATGCAACATTCTTTTGTCTGATTGGATCCAACAACAACCATTCAAATGCTTCTGCTGCATCATTACTGGAGAATAAAGCCAAATTCAGTTCATTTTAAGAAATGTAGCTTTTAACATATTTTTGCAGAAATGCTCACATTTCAGTAAGATCTACTTCTTTGGACAAAAAGATCCACCCTGGAACATCCAATCAATTATTCAAAAGGCTGAAGCATGAAATTAGTTTATTGTAATTAACATGAAATAGCTAAGTTATTTAACGCTAGTTAAATTAGCCAGAGAGTCTGAACTGCACAAATATTAGATTTACTGTTTAATGGACTAAATTATTTATTCAAAAATAATTTCTGTCTTTCTGAGTTGGCCCTGTGATGAACTGGCAACCAGGATGTACCCTGTCTCTTGCCTAGTAGCTGCCAGTATGGGCTCTCCTGAGAAAGAGCCCTCCGCAATCCTGCACTGGAATAAGCAGGTAAAAATGGATGATAAATGGGTCATTTATGTATTTCACTTTATGAGGCGCAGAAAGGTGGGTCAGACAGCCTTCCTGACCTGCATAGTCTACCAAAGAACATGTAGTGAAGGTGGTATTACCAACTAAATTTCACAGGCAAAGTCTTCAAGGGAAGCTGCTCAGTCATAGAAAGTTGATGCTTTTGGTAAGCAATGATGTAACTTAAACATTACTGTAAATTTATCAAAAATTGGTCCCTGAGATTCAGATTTATCTTCAAATATGTTGGTAAAGAAACATACTGTATATTCCAGTCCAAATAGGTTCAAGGAATTTTTAATAGGATCATGCATAAATCATTTCACAGAAGAACAGAAAAAAAAATGTTTGACACAACTGAGACTGAATCTCTGCATCATCTGATGCAGACAGAGATCCATGTTGTGGTGATATTGTTCATCACAATTAACTGCAATCGTGACAGACATTGTGCTAACAGCCACCCACTGCCAAGCCATTGCATCTTTGCAGTGCTTTCCATCCATTATCTGTCCAAGCTTTATTTTCGTCCAGGTTATGAGGCCAAGGGAGTGCTGTTAATAGCCAAGGTGGAAGGTTATGTAAACACAATACCCACCTCCAGTATATCACAGAGCTAATGCTATGGGACACTTACCGAACATGCTTTTCGTGTGGCTGCTGGAGAAATCTGGGACTACCACAGGAAAGCCATGCAGGCGCACTCAGAGTCTGCACCCTCAACCCTACTTCCTGCAGAGAGGCCCCATTTATCTAATTTAAACTCAGAATCTTCTCATTGTGAGGCCGCAGTGCTGCGCACTGCACCCAAATGCAATCACACTTCCTCTAATGGCCCATACTGTATATAAAAAAGCTGCTCTATTATTGTTTCCTGCTGAGAGAGATGTAAGTTAAACAGTGGACAATCTGCAGCAGCAGGCCCTTTTAAGGGCCATTTATAACCCCGATGGTGAGTTTTAAAAGATGAGTCCACTCTTTAGACACTGATGCAGTGCTACTTCTTTTTGACCCAGACGGTGAGCAACAACTGCCATCGATCGCTGGATTTATGTTGCAGCTGACATGTAAGATGGAAAAGATCTTTCACAGATGAGTAACAAGAAGTGCCCCTGGTTGCTGACTTTTATCTTTTCATTTAGAACCAATCATTTCTCAGGAAATGCAGTTCTACACGCTAACTGATACATGCAAAGAATATTATAGTCATAATAAAACCACAACAAACGATATGTTTTTTAATTTCATTGTGACATTTATTGAGCAAATGCTGCTGGGAAACTGTTCATGATGAGTAAAGTCATGGGACTGCAAACAGTAGCACCTCATTTATTTCTGTTAATAAATTCAAGTCCATCCTACGCATACGAGAATGCACGTATCTATGCATTTACAGATCTAGTTTCACTTGCACTCAGGTAAACATAACAGACACTGGTAAAAAGCATGTTTAAGGCTAGGAGTTCCATCAGGTTTGTTAAGCTGTAACGGCTTCAGTTACAGGATGTATATGGTTGATGTTTCTTATCATGTCCTCTGTCTCTTTCTTTACCATAAGCTTTGTATTTATTGGTTGTTACTTTTTTGGCTCAGATGGTGTCTTCACTTCAAGTAAGGCTTCTTCAGTTGAGTGCACATCTGCATCAAAGACCCTGTCTGACCCTCCCCCCTTCCCCTTTTTAATTCAAAAATCCTCTCAACATTCAGAATAGTTGCACCCACACTCCATGTATTCCTTTTACACATTTACCCATTATACTCTGTGTTCCTATCAAACATACGTATAAGAAAGGAAAGTGGCCCTCTCCTCGGAGCTAGCATGCACGGACCCCCTCCCTCCCACCCCTGAGCTCGCCCGTGAACAGCAGAAAGAAAGAAAAAACAGGCTAAGATGTCTCTGTCGCTTGCTCCTGGCCGCGTCTGCAGCGAAGCCCGTTTGAAGCTCTCACTCAACATGCATGTTTGAACTTTGTAGCGTTTAGTTTAGCCTTCGCTATGGTTTGTTTTGACAGTGGTTGTCTTTATTACATCGCTCTAGCTGTATGATTTTCGTTGTTACGTAGGTTTTTGAGTTGATTGCTTGTCGTGTTATTTTCTCCTCTTGCACCCTCTCCCCCCCTCCTCTTCCGCCCTCCGTGGGGGATCGGCTCAGTCGCCTTCTGTCACCTGCTTGATGGACTGAGTGGAGTGCTTCTCCGTCTTCTTGCTGGAGACCATCTTCTCCTGGATCATCTCCTCCATCTCCTTCACCGTTTCCGTCACGGTGACAGACTTGGTGACATGCTTGGACCCGTCTTCTCCGGTGGTGATTGTCTCCACAGTCTTGGTGATCACCACCTTCTGGCTGCCGTCTTCCTTCCCGGGGCTCTCATCGACACCGTTAGCGATCACATCGTCGTCCTTCCCCTCTTCTTTCTTCTCTTTCTCCTCCGGGCTGCTCTTGTCGACGTCACCATTCATGGCAACATCCTTCTTTTCTACCTTCTTCTCTTCTGTCGAGTCGCTCTTCTTCTCGGATTTCTCTTCTTTAGGAGCTTCGGTCTTGGTTGTTTCGCTCTTTGGGGACTCAGCTTTGGGAGATGTAGGTTTGGGAGACTCAGACTTTGGAGAGGCAGACTTGGGCGATTCAGCTTTGGGAGACTCAGACTTGGGGGAACCGGGCTTTGGGGATTCAGACTTGGGGGAACCGGGCTTTGGGGATTCAGACTTGGGGGAACCGGGCTTTGGGGATTCAGACTTGGGGGAACTGGGCTTTGATCCCTCTGTTTTGGGGACCTCTTCCTTGCTGGTTTCAGGCTTTTTAGCTGCTGTTTTTGGAGCTTCTGACTTAGCGACAGCCTTTTCTGATTTATCTTCTTTTACCTTCTCCTCTTCTTTTTTCCCCTTATCTGAATCATCTTTCTCCTCTTTCTCATCTCCACTTTTGGATGCTTTGTCACTGCCAGCATCTTCCTCCTGATCACCTCCCTCTTCCTCGGCACCGGCCTCCTCCTCTCCCCCGCTGCCCTTCTTGTCCCCGGCCTTCTCTTTCTCAGGAGTTGCCTCAGACTCTGGAGCTTTGGAGCACAGCACCGTCTCCTCCACTTCCTCCTCCTCTCCTCCTTCTTCACCCTCCTCATCACCTCCCTCGGCATCACCCCCCTTATCTCCTTCATCCTCTCCCTCCCCTTCTTCTTCCTTCTCTCCCTCCTCGCCGCCTTCTCCTTCCCCCTCCTCTCCCTCATCGTCACCCTTCTCATCTTCCTCATCATCCTTAGGTGCGCTAGCGCTAACTTTGGCTTCAGTGGCAGCTACAACTTCCTCTTCCTCTCCTTCTTCTCCTTCTCCCTTTTCCCCCTCTGCTTCCTCTCCCTCATCACCCTCCTCCCCCTCTTCCTCTCCCTCTCCTGGGGCGGCAGACAGCTCCTGTGCGATCTCAGCCAGGGCCTCGTCGATGTCAGTCTTGTCATCCTCCACCCTTGTTTCCTCGATGATCTCCTCCACAAACTTGTGCTGCACTTTAAGCTTGGAGGCCTCTGATTTAGGCTTAGAGAACTTAGTGGAGCTCACAGGCTGGCGATAGGGAAAAGTGCTAAAGTGAGTCTCCTCACCTTCTAGGAGTTTCCTGGTGGGATAATGGACACATACATATATGCATTTAAACCTCATTCCCAAGAGACTCCTGTAAAATAATTGTGTTTTATTTTAAAGCTATACCTGTATGCAGCAATTTCAATATCCAAGGCCATCTTGACATTCAGCAGGTCCTGATACTCACGAAGGTGACGGGCCATCTCCCACTTGGTGCTCTTGAGCTCATTATCCAGCTGGTGGATTGTCTCCTGAGGAAACACACAGCAAACACAAACACAAACACACGGTTGATAAAGTACAACAGAATTAGTCACTCATGCAGATTCGGATTTCAGCATGTAGAGTTTTTTCAAACGCTTGGAAACAATTGCTTTATTTTCATTCCACTGCAGTGGAGCTCTGTCTTCTCCGCTCTAATATATTCTGACGCAATCCAGTATTCTGGATGGGTTGAACGCCTCAGCTTCAAGGGCAGTCTCCACACTTTTTCAATGCACCCCAACCCCCACCCCGAAATTTCGCTGGTGTGATGCAAAGACAGAGCCAATGAAGGCATCGACCCATGCCTCTGACTCAGCAATAGAGAGGGAGAGAGAGTCAGAGTGAATGCTGAAACCCTCTTTTAACCATTTCCTAACACTCGGAAATGTCCAGAGCTTAAAAAGAAAAAAGAAGTCAGTGTTGAGTCTCTGCGTGATCCTAACAGTCACTAAAGATGAAATAATCAAAAAGCCAATCAGCTCTCCCAGAAAATGCTGCTAAGTTCACTGTCATTGGGAAAATTTGTTGTTTTAAAACCTGCCACATAAAAACTGCGTCATCAAAGCAAACTTAATTAGAGTTGGATTACACTGTATTTAAAGAAACACTATCCAGATAGACACGTTTAAGAAATAAGCGTTCCTCTGATAATTTACAATGTCACAGAGTAGAGTATTTTCTTTTCATACCGGATCTACTTTTAGCGCACGACTGCCGGGCTGCATCTGTCCCTACCTGCAGGCTGGCCAGGTCACTGTTGTGACGGTCCTCGATGTCATTCAGCTGCCTCTCCAGTGAGTCCCTTGTCCCGCGGACAGACTCCAGTTCCACCGTCTTGGACTGCAGCTGGCGGCGGTAGTCGGCAATCTCATCCCGGGCGGACTTTATGGCGTCCTTATTCTGCTCCGCAGCCTCGGTGAGCTTGGCGTAGCGGCACATGAACCAGTTCTCTACCTGCTGCAGGTTCTGGTTGGAGTGACCCTCCAGCTCGCAGCGGATCTCCCGCAGAGCCTCGGTGATGTCTGCCTTCTGCAGGTCTTTCCTTTCCACGGTCACCTGGGACGCCTGGATCTGCGCGAAGAGGTCGCTAACCTCTTCCTCGTGGTTGTTGCGGATGAAGGCGATCTCATCCTGCAGAGACTGAACTTTCTTTTCCAACTCGGCCTTCACCAACTCGGAGTCGCTCGTGTCCTTCTTCAGGACGCGGATGATGGCTTCTGTCTCCTCGCGGATTCGAGCCTCTTCCTCAAAGCGGTCTCTGAGCCGCTGGATGTCCTCCTCGATGTGGTCGGTGTCAAGTTGGATTTGCGCCTTGTCGTGGTGGATTTGCTCCAGCACGGAGCGCAGCTCCTGCAGCTCCTGGCCGTATACGTCGTCCAGCTGGGAGCGCGATACCTGCTTCTGACGCAGCGCCTGGATCTCGTCCTCGATCTGCTTGTTCTGTTGCTCCAGGTAGTGCACCTTGTCAATGTAAACAGCAAAGCGGTCATTGAGCCCTTGAAGTTGCTCTTTCTCGTTAGATCGCTTGTAGTCACCGTTAAGGATAGAAGTTTGACTATAATCAACGCTGTCGGCGGAGCTGAGCACAGTAGAGCCGAATGCTCGGGATACGGGCACATTTACGCTCCTCTTATAAGATGTGGTCATGGTGGAGCCGGGACTTGCCCGGGACCACGACTGGGAGCGAAAGCCGCTGGAGGGGGTACCACTGGAGCGGCTGTAGCCGTAGCTGGTCGTTCTAGTATCCATAACTCTCCGGAAGGGACTCCCTATCGTGTCCACCGAGTAACTCATCTGGTCAGACTACCCTAGACGATGTGCGCAGGAATGGAGGGGACGGTGCTGGAGGTGGAGGCGTGTGTGGGTGTATGTGTATGTGTGCGCGCAGGTGAGGGGTGTATGGCTTTCACAGCGACTGAGACCTCCCCCGTCTGCTCCTTATATATGTGAGGTTGTGTCGCTAACAAGGCAAGCCCAAGCAGTTTTGTTTCGTCCATTGATGGAGCGGAGGGGAGGGCACATCCCCATCAGGCTGCCTGCTAATGGTCCCAGGTCCCGTTCAGCCTGAGCCACGTATGCCGGCGAAGCTACGTGGGTGTAAGATTTAAAGTAAACACACAAAACATAAAATCAGGAAGAGAAATAAAGAATAAAAAAGCTTTAAATTAACCAGTTAGGATGTGAACTTGACATATTCATAACCGAAGTATAGTGGAGTTTTTTCAGGACCACGGACAGCGAATAGCACCTGACTTTTACTGCAGGTTATTGATTATTGACTGTTTTTATTGCAGATTTATAACCAAAACGCCGAAAGACCACTTAATCACTGCTTTGTTTTTCTCCTCAAAATTGCTGACCCAAATTCTATGATATAGGAAGTCTGTCATGCTTACCTTTGAAATCTTAACACAAGGTTAAAAGTACTGCTTTGTGTGTGCGCGGTCTTTATTATGTAATTGGAGCGATTTTTGGGGTTATTTGTCTTTTCCCCTCAAAGATAT
>JBBDHI010000020.1:16246295-16259446 GCA_037177115.1 Craterocephalus stercusmuscarum
CTTAATAGATAGCGGAGAAAGCTAAACTGACTGAAAAATATGAACCAAAAAGAATAATAAGATTTATACACGGCACCGGAGGTGAATAAATTAAATTTTTCTGAACTCCGGAATGCTCGGAAAAGACAAAAACAGGTATTTAAGGGCTTAAAAAAGTGGATTTTGCATATGTTCCCTTTAAGTTCTGTATCATCAACATAGCTGTTAGAATCAACACTGTGTCTGTGTGAGTGGCAGCATGTAGAGATTAAAAAGAAATGGGCCTAAAATGTATCCTTGGGGAACCCCAAACTTAATTTTTATTGATTCTTGAGAAACAGGTATCCATACTGCTGTAAAATCTGTGAGATAAGAGTAAATGGGTACCTGAGACACCCACCAGGCTTCGGTCGCCATGGCTATATTGTTGACGCCATGTCATCAAAATGCAGAAAATGTAATTATTTTACATGGACAATGTCACCATTTCTTAACTGAACCTACATTGGTGCTCTGGAATCGCAGCAGCGATGCTACTCTGCTATCAAACACCTATTTTGCACATGAACACAACTTACAGAGTAAGGCACGAAGAGGTGGGGCCTAGTTGAAATCCATTAGTTAAGCCCAAAGGCCACTTTGAGAGCATCTATTACGTGTGGAGTCTAGAGGCATGAATAGTAGCTGCTTTAGAGTTGCTTTAGATTTTGCAAGTTAAATAGAAATTCCAGTATAGATATTGATGATGAACAGCAAACATGGTGCTATGTAACATTTACAGTAGCAATCGGGCCCACGCTACTGGTTATCTTAATCAATAGGCAATCACAGCATTCCCCTTCCCCATCAGTGTTAAACTGCAGTAGACATGCCCCTTTAATTGTCCTACTTTTCCTCTGCTTTTCTACAACTATTTTTTTATGTTTCATTTCCTAATTTCTCCACAGTTGTACGGTTTGACTTTTATTATCTTTGCTTTAATTGGAGCTTCAGTATTGATGGCTGATTCCAGTTGTTGAAATCATCTAATAAATCAGACAAGATGCAGGTCAAGTCTGAGCAGGAGTTTGGTTTAAGGTATATAAGGTATTAAAATTCCCAACAGTTAGAAGCAAATGTGGACATGAGCTATGATGCAATGTGGAAAGTCTGCATTTGGTAGATCAGGCAGTTTGCCGAGTTGCTTTTAATATGTTCACTCACGTTACTGTGGAATATATTTTTTCATGCTTTCTTTAAGTTTACCATAGAACTGATCAATGATTTATCTAAAAAGAAAGGGGGGAGAGAAAGCTGTGAATGATCTTAGTGTTCATAGATGTTAATTGGCTCCACTCGATGTAAATCAAACTCAGCAGCACAGGATTTCTCTCCTCTACTCCTCCCCTTAAACAACAGATTTTCAGCAGAGATCATAAGTCGGGACAGACTGGATGGTAATATAGTCAGAAAATCTACAAAGAATATAGGAGCAATACTACCTTAGCTTCATACAATACAGCTGCAGGGTAAACTGGAGGCGTCTGCTGTATTTCACTATTGGAATCTTTTTTTTTTAATCACCCAAATGAAAGAGTAAAGCAGCCACATGATTTTTCATGGTCTACTTTATCCAGACACTGCTGGTCCAGGTCAAAATACATGATGTATTGTGAAACAAGTAATTGAACAGCAAAGGGGCTAACTGAGAAATAGAACTATGGAAATTGGTGTGAACAAAAATCTGAATAAATGGTCAAATCACCTTTTAAAAATCCCTTTAGGTTCTGCTGGACTTTGAGAAACACACTGCCAACACTTTCCCAGTTTCTAATTCACAGAGTGAATTATGAGCTAGATATAGTCCTTTTTCTTTGTAATTATACACAAGCTTGTGGAGAAAACAAACTTTTTGTGTTTTCTCTGCACAAAGTACAGAGTATCAATGGAGGCAAGTCTAGCATTGTATATGTCCATAATTTTGACCTTGGAGTTTTCTTCTGTCCTGCTTTTTCTCACTGCTTAACTTGGCACAGGACACCTTCCTCACACTGGGCATTGTTTAGCAGGTCCATCATCAGTCAGCAGCTCAGCAGGAGGCCGAACAGCTGGTTGGACCTGTAACCAATGATTTAAGATAGTTAGAACATGAAAGGCAAACTTTGTATGTATTTATTCTCTTTTATTTTCTTAACTCTACACTAGAGCATATTGACACCAACTGTAGAACATAGCAATTACACTTTATTTCAATGACATATCTTTGATTAGATAAGAATTACTGCTACAGAATGGATAAAGCTATCATATTCAGACATCCCCGCTGATGGCTTGGTTCATGCTCATCTCCCTGTAAGCAATGACTTAAGCCAATCTGGGACATCAGACCTTTTATTGCAGTACTCAGCGTGACATCCCCGGGCTAGTGCATTCCCCCGTTTCCTCCAGCCTTACACTTCATATAGTGATGGATCCAAACATCTGTTAATGGACAGTGTGCTCTTTTTTTGTGATTGTGTGTATGTTTGCTTGTGTTTTGTGAGTGTGTTTTTGTACATGGGTGCTCACATGCAGTTTGTGTGTGCATGTGGCCTTCAGGGTATCTCATTCCCTCTTTATGTAACCCGACACCAATTAGCAGGAGCCAACCTCTTTCCTCTTTCTTTGCCTCTCTGCCTACTTTTGTCATCAGAAAACACAAAAAGACCGGGATAGAACTTTAAGAATTAATCTAAATTGGATCCTGACTTTAATTTCATAAATCAAATCATGTTCAGGAACGAATTAATAGAATATTTTAAAAGAAAGGAAAGTTTTGTCCTTTCTTTTCTGTTTTTGTCCCTAAACACCAAATCACATAGGTGTGACTCAGCCATTTCTCCCATGACCAGGGAAAGCAGCACGAACATGTTAATTGATTTATATTAGGTCAGACAATTATAAACTACAAGAAGCCCAGAACTGAAGACGGAAATATGCTCTCTAAGACATTTGCCAAGTACCCTGGCATGTTGCACACATTTTGACATGTCCTGTTCAGTACATTAGAAATATACATGAAGAATTTTCTTAGAAACATCTGAAAAGTTTGCAGAGACATGCTCATTTTTGAAAGCCAGTACATTTTGTAAGTGGCTGCTTGTGCTTCTTCATCCTCACAGAGGAGAGGGGGGGTGGGATGAGCCAAGGTCGAGCAGAGCAGAAAGCAGCACTCTAGCCAAACAAAGATGCCACAAGCTATATTTACCTGGCTTCCTAGGATTACGCCTCATCTGAGAGCAGAGGTCCCCATTTACCTACACATCACTATAGTGTGCTAGCTAAGCACCTGCTCTGATACTGTATCTGACGTTGCGCTGGATCTCACACCAGCTGAAATGACAGATGTTTCCAGAATAGAAACATGATGACTAATATTCATCAAACCTCTCTGTCACGTTTGGTTTTCTGGAGATCGAATGATTTTTAGATCAGCTTTTGATAAATAGAAGTCAAGTTAACTTTTTTTTTGTTCATGGTAAATGTTTTTATCCGCCTGCACCAGTAGACCTCTGGCTGCAGCTTATGGATAGTACAAGTAGCTCTCCAGAAATGAGAGTAAAAAAAGCAAAGGATTTCTTCAAGAGTTATAGCGATCTGTACTATGAGAAGCTCTGGCACACAGAGACATGGTTTAATGGCTGAAAATCTTTCTTGGCAAAGTTTATCATGACCCTTTGACCACCTGACCCGTGGCATGAAGTGACAGATGTTCTAGCAGTGATCACAATCTGACACTGCACATGGATGAATGTTGTAGAGATGGATGAGCACATGTCTTGTTGATGAGACGTCTAACATGCTGCAAAGATCACCAGCTAGACACAAATTTGCTGGAAGGGAGATACTGTAGCTTGTTGCTTCATTTATCCTCCTTTGTTTTGTCCCAGATATAATTGGATGCTAAATAGCAACTCAGCACATAAAGAAGATGAGAAAATATGAGTCATACACTAGCTGTGTTTTATATCTCAGGTTTTAAACTTACAGAGACATCTAAAATATACGACACTTACAGTACAAATGACATCCTCTCCTTTCCCCCCCTAACTGACCCACATGGATATATCTCTACTAGTGATACATTTGACTCATCGGAGCTCATTAGCAAAATTATGTGAGCACTGTTAATTCCAATTATTCCAGTCATGAGAGGAAAAGTGAAAGTGATGCAAACTGGCACAATGCCACACACACTGACATGCAGACAAAAAACACACACTTTCATGCACACTTTGAGCAGTAGCAGGGCATTATGTAATGGAATTAGTGCTCCTGAAGGTCTGCACAGATCGTGTGGCCTGCAATAGACAACTAATGCACTGAAGCAGCCTCTCCCTGGGCGCATCCCTGACTTTCACACACTTTCTAAATGCATCTTTACAGTGCATGTGCTGGTCAATAGATGTAAAGCTTGATCAAAAATAATCAGAAATAAAACAAATTATAAAGTGGTTAATGTGCTTTTGAACAAATGGAAAATGCAGTGCAAAGTAGTGTGTTTCTACCAAGTTTTATTACCTTCTCATGGCTGATTTTAGGCTCTAAGCAAAGTAGGATTTCAAAAATTAAAATTAACCTTTTGCCCTGTGTCTATTTTTTGGGCTCATGCTTGAAAATTGCATAGTGAAATAGATATATTCATGCAACCACAGAGTCTGCTTTGGAGTTATAGAACAGGAAACACTTGTGACATTTGTTAAGATTGTGCGTTGCATGAATTAAAAAAAGTTCCAGGCAACTATTTTTTTGTGTGCATCCCTACATGTGTTCACAGTGAACAGTAGAGGGGTTACATGTCAATGAACTGCTCCTCCCTCCTCAGGCTCATCACTCAATAATCAATCCTTACTGGTGAATGAAACTCATGTACACACACACTCTCACAAAACCAGATAAAATCAAAGTAATTAGATTCAAATGGATCACATATCATAAAAAACTGTTAGCTATTTCTTTTTAAGTTGTAAAGCCGCTGAAAAGACACAACATCACAGTTCTCAAAGATCCCAGCAAAGCTCAGCTGCCATTCGTTCAGTGATAGCACTTCACTGTCTCTGATCTGAGAGAGCTGCATTGATGGCAGCTGGGTTAGGAACAAAGAGTCATGGGGAAAGAGCCAGAAGCAGACCTAGACTCTGTGTTTCTGCTCAGTTGAAACAAAATACTTGTGATTCTTTCTTCTCTCTGTGAATATAATTCTTTCTGTCTCTCCCTCTGGTTACCTATGGTTTTTGTGTAAATGCATGTCCCATACATATAAGAAAGAAGAGAATTAACAGTACAGCATGTTTTCCTGCTCTCCTTATCTGCCATCTACTGTGAAGAGAGGCATCGGGTTGGAAAATCCTCCCTGCACTTGTATAAATACTTCATTGCTAATTTAATTTTAAACTCTAGATGGAAGGAGACAAAGTGTAACAACATTTTGTTCTTCCTCTGCTCCCTCCATCAGCGATGGGTCTATCTCTCGTCTTGTTCTCGTCTTGCTGTATCCATTTCTCTGCATCCTTCCATTTTACCCTGATCCTTCACCTCCCTCTCCTACCACCACTTTGTCTTCCTCCATCATCCTGACTGTCAGCACCATCTTGGAACTAAAATATTAATATTATTTCTACTCTGATTGTGATGGCCCCATTTTACATAGTCAGTGAAGAGAAAAAATGAGAAATGCTTTTAATTTACAATGAAAACATTAAATATTTATGTATGTATGACAGTTTTAAGCCGACTAATTTGGCTTTTGGGCTTTAAATCAAAATCATTGTAATTTTGGGATCTAAAAGACTCTACAGTAACTCAGTATTTGCCACAAACAAGCAAATTTTCCTTACCTGCACATTCTACTTCATTTTAAATCTCACTCTCAAATTATGACATGCAAATAAAAACAAATGATTATTATGCTGTTTTCTGTCATGATCTCTGGGTTTTTGATTCAGTTCTTGTAATTTTACCATGTTTTTGGTTTTCACTGGTTTCCTGTTTTATTGGTTTCCTGTTGTTGGTTTATCCTCTTTAATGTTCTCTTCGCTTCCTGTTAAGCAGCACACCTGTGTTCATTTGCCAATTTGCTTAATCACATTTAAGAGGGGTTTAGGGGATTTGCCAGATTGTTTCCCTGGTGCTGTTTATGTAGTGTCTGTTTTGATTTTTGGGTCCTATTGCTATTATTTTTATTAATTAATTCATCTACTTCTATCATTTTAAACCATATTTCTTCACCTTGGGTTTGATTATGTGCAGGTGAAGCCTTGAGAAGTACAGAAGTTTTAAATCAACTTGGTTGACTTAAAGGAAAAGCTTCCATTACAGAGCCACACTGGACCGAATGATTAGATATACCAAGCTACTAAATTAGCATTGCATGGTTCATGCCTACTTTTTAGACTGAACTGAATAAATCCACATTCCTTGATGTCAGATA
Organism: Craterocephalus stercusmuscarum; assembly: GCA_037177115.1. Classification (NCBI taxonomy): domain Eukaryota; kingdom Metazoa; phylum Chordata; class Actinopteri; order Atheriniformes; family Atherinidae; genus Craterocephalus; species Craterocephalus stercusmuscarum. Next base: position 16,252,723 of record JBBDHI010000020.1, read on the forward strand.
CGTTTATTTTACTGGAATTTAGCTTTTTAAAACTACAACTGTGACAAGGAGAAATGGAACTAATAATCAGGGATAAGAGTAGTGAGTGTGCCTGTAAACTGAGAAGGAATAAATGTAAATAGTTTTTATTGGACAATTTTAATCAGTTGGGGTGAGATATAGTCAGTTTCTTTTTTGTGAACTGAGGGAGCAGCTTCTCCAGCCTTCAAAAGCACTCTTTAGCATGGCACAGATGAGGCTCATGAGATCTGAGCTGCCTTCCAAGCCAGACCGCTAGGCACCGAGGCTCCAGATGCACACCGTGATGTCACTCCTCCAAAACGATACAAGCTTAAAAAAGTACTTCATAGATACATTTCCTGAATTACTAGACACATGCTCTTAAGACTCTGAATAGTACTGTATGTCCCATCTCTACATCTGTGTCCTTCCTGAAACTTGACATCTTATTGTTGTTTCATGGTAGGTTTATTGACATTATGCCTTTATCCAAAGAAACATACAGGTTACGAGAAACATTCATGCTTCAGTGTAGGAAGGAAATCTAGTCCATTCATGAAGTACCAAATCAATATCCATTTATATGACAGAGTGCATGTAGAGTACAGTAGCCCATAAAATACGTGTAGAATTGTATGTGTGAGTCTGACAAGTTATGGTTTATGAGTTATGAGATTTCAGGTTTAAGCATACCTCTGCTCTGACAACGTTTGGTAGCCTTAGGTTATTATTTTGTGGGCCCCTTTGTTTCACCAAAATATAAAATATAAATATAAAAATATAAGACCTGTCACTGGAACACTGGCGGATGTTTTTTAGTGTTTTGTTTTATGCTCTTGAATCTCGGGTTTGCTTTTGCATACCCTTTGGACACTGATCAGAGAGAACTCAGGAATTTGACAGCTCATCATTGCTACATTGTCCAAGCGTCATATACCAGAACCTGAAGTCTCTATGCAGAAAAATGCTTTGTAACAAAATATTCTGAGAAAATAAAACCTCAAGCACTCATGTTTCAGAATGCTGTAGCCATTTATGTTTGATTTAAGTCTTGAAAAGGCTATTTCTCATCATGAGATCCCATTTTAGAGTCAAATTTGGTTTACAATACCCAGAGGAGTCAGTTATGGCTTCTGGTTTGCTTCGCTCTTTCAGTTTTGTTCACATTACTGTCCATCAACTGGTGAAGGCCTGCAAATTTAGAATCATAACAGTCTTGAAATGTAGATTGTTTCTTTCTCAAGAGTCACTAAAGAAGTAGCTCAGATAAGTCAATGATCCAAAATACTCCATGCATCAAAGCTCAGTAGGTCTGTGGTTATATCAACACAGCTTAGTCTGCACACATTCTTTAGCCCTCTTCTCAAAAGTCTATCAAATGTCTGTATACTCAGGGTTCAGAGACATTTAGGGGGATTTCTATGCGAAATCCCCAACTTGCTGCTGTCAGCCAAACAGGCTGCATCATTTTGCTTACCAGGCAAGAAAAAACAAGAGGTAAATAGATATAGGTAAAGGTATACGAACCCTAACTTTGACCCCTACAAGTTTTATTAGCAGGGTTTTATTACTCCTGCTTGCTCCTATCCGAGTGGGAAATGTCAGGATTTATTTTCAAATATTTGCTGCATCAAAGCATGACCAGACTAAAATAATCTGTCTCCATTTCTGGAATGTGAACGTTTGGTGCTATTATTGCGGTTGACTAATAAGCACGTGGTGTTGCTCCTGCAGCTCATCACACCAAATGTTTACTTACTGCTTGGCCCGCACATTCAGTGTTAGCAAATAACATGGAGATTTACTTGCTGGAAAGTCTAATGCTCACTGGCCCTTTTCTGGTCCCATCTGTCTTTCCATCCCTTTATACTCCCACAAGATCTGGAAGATTTTTTGGGGCTGTTGATCCAACACTGATACATCTAAATTTTCATTTCCATTTAAATCTCTTCATTTTATGCCTATATTTTGACTAATCAATTGTAAGCCATATGCACATTGTAATTATTTGCTCTTTTATAGTAAACAAAGCAGGTACTGTAACACAAATGACTCATATCAGTTAGCAGCATAAACAGCAGAGTTCCAGGCTGAGAACATTAATTAGATGTTCATATGGGCCTCTGCCAGAACACCATGTGAGTCAGTAAATATGGTTTCAGCATCTGAATGATGGTAAAGTTAGCAGGAGCACAGGGACAGATGGAGGAGGAAAATTGCTCACTAGTCACAGAGTTCACCCTCAACATTTCACTTGCAACCTATAGCAAATCAAACTAAGGATGAAACTGAAGAGCTGTGTATTTAAAGGTAGAATAAATGAGTTTTGCATCTTCCAATTTCTCTGCTTCTTGATAGTGTCTTTCTCCCAAGTTCACATGAGCCAGCAGCTGAGCCAGGCTGGTGTAGAAACTGCAGACAGTGAGATCAGCAGTCAGTTACTGCTGCTGCTGTATGATTCACAGAATGATTCATTCACAGCTGCACTGCTGGTTTAGAAAAACACCAAGTCCGTCTGACTGTGGGTCAGTATGGTGCTGCAGGTGCTTGCAGTCTGAAGCCGGTTTGAGCAGCTGACCAAACTGCTGACTATCAACCTCACTGTTGAGTTTTCTCCTCCATGCCCTGCCCAGAAGTCTTAAACCTTTTGTCTTCTTCAGATGCTCACATACACGTTTGTATGACACTGTTTGCTGTCTCATAGCTATGACTCATGCAAACAGGCACAAGCTAAACTTTTCTTTGGTTCATGGCCTGATTCTAAAGCTAATCTGAGTCAGCTCTTCTAAGGTCATATGACTGACCGACAGGGTGACAGGGTGTGTCCTGTTAGCGCTGCACCAGTGGCCCTGTAGGGAAGGCTGGCAAGGTGAGAGGAAAAACACACACCCTCTCAAATATGCATATCACATACATTAAAATCACCCATTAATCCTTCAGTTTAACTGCAGCCTCTCCTCCTTCATTACCATTCAGAAGCTGAACTCACTGAAGCATGTTCAAACTTTGAAGTGATTGATTACTCTGCAGTTTGCATGACCCACTGGAAATATCAGGAAGACAACTTTCACCTTGGTAAATAAAGCACACAGGGTTTACCTAACTTGTGTTGTTTCATCTGTTAATGAGAGTGGATCTAATCCCAGCACAGTAACAGTACAGAGCAGAAACCTCAAACATGGTGCTCAAAACACTGATTATTGTGTATTTAAAGACAGTTGTTTTCCTGACAATTTAAACTCGGTCCAGAGATTTTCTTTTTCCTTGACTTGTAATAGTTGCATAGACATCTTTGGGGTGAAACTGCACGCTTCCCGGTCACGTGTCTAATACACACCATAGACAACAAGCGTCAGCAGCTGCTGAAGGATGATTGATGGTGCTCTGAATGAAGTGCAGCTTTCTGAAAATGCAGTGTGTCAGCTTGTCTAGCCCATATTTTTAGCCCTCCCTGGTGCATAAGGTTTATTATAGCCTGAGCTTCGGAGAGAGCTCGGTGTCTTCTCATTGTGATGACATGTGACATAGTTGTGCTGCTTCGTTACGCTGTTTATTATAGGTTTGGGCAAAGATTATTTTTTAGTGAACATCTTAGTGAACTTATTAAGTCTGATGTGTGTGATTTTCTTGAAATATAACTATTTACCTTTCGGTTTGTGTCTTGATCGTTTTCTTTGAGAGGTGAAGGAAGCTATACGTTGTGATTGATTCACCAATCTGACTTCCCCAAAGCGTTAACGTCACTCTGATTGTCTGATTGTCATGTTTTGTAAAATCTTAATGAGTTTAGCCCAAAGCTGATGCTGTATTTCAGTTCTTCTGAACTGCTGCAGGCTTATTATGCTGAAAAATTGACAGGCTGCGCTTTCACCCCTACTGGACCTTGCCCTTCAGGCCTGACCCTGCTATCAGGTTGATGAATAGCTCCTTGTGGGTTAAAATGCTCTATAGTGTATGAGCGTGTGCAAAATGCTGAATCATGGAGAGATGCTGATGCTGATTGCTCCTGGAAACAGTCACAATCCGCTGAGGTCTATCACACCATCAGTGACAACCTGTGGCTGCATGTAATGCCACTATTGTCTCTTTTTGCTATGTTAAAACTATTAGCCACTCCTGTGGTAAAATCTGATTTTAAAGCTGGTGATTTCCATCATTAAAATGTGGCGTAATCAAAGCTCATGCACAAATTATTTGAAGGCTTAAGCCAGAGCTTGGCACTGTATTCCTTAATGTTTTTGCTGCGGCGCTGCTATTTTTAGAAGCTGCAGGGATCCTTATTGTCATTGTGGCAGGTGCGACCTCACAGCTTATCCATGCCCTCTGTGATTTTGCCTTTTACCAACTCCTATTTGTCCTCAATGACTTCTTCTTCGTCCTCCATCAGCCTGCCTGTGCCCCCATCACTCTTTCAGCATGTTACTCTGCTGTAGATCTCCTCCCACTGGGTGATTAGCGATAACCTGCTGTCACTAACACAGACATGCACAGTGGGGAAGCCTTTCTGTACTCACACACAGGTATGCAAACATGTGTCTATACGCAAAGGTGTTTTTTGAATTTCTTGTTGTGACAATTGTTTGTTGGTAAATAATGATGGATCTGTGGACTATTCTCTAATGGTTCCTATTCATAGGCTTTTAAAGCTATACCGTTTTTTGTAAGAAATATAAAAAGTTGTTTAGTGTGTTGCCATACAAGCACAATTCCATGTAGTTATTTGGTGTTTAAATGTCTGATTGCATAGCTTTGGCCTGTGAATGACGTGGCCAGATGATCAAACAACTGTTCACCACACACGCATCATTGTATTTTCACAGATCCTCACTGTATCTAATTTTCTTTTTATTCTCCTCTACATTAAGACCCATCAGTCTCACTTGCTGTATGTGTGTCAGCGAGTGCAGTTTACACATAAAATGTTGCTTGTTTGCAGTTGCAGTGCATTCAGGCATTCATGTTTGAGAATGAAACACTGAATAAACTTTGGGGGAGAAGCATGGGGCACCAGGCACCTTCTAACCATGAAGTGGAGTTACAGGGATGTGTGACTGTTCTTTGCACAACACTCTCAAAACACAAAGCTGACATGTGCAGGCTTGCATGTGTGGGAGTCTTTACATCCCGGTGTGAGGAACATATGTCAGCCTCTATGACCGCCTGATGGCAGCAGGGGTGAAGATGGCGTAGCATGTTAGTGTGTGTGAATATGCTGACATTTCTGTGCATGAATCATGTGTCATATCCACAACGGTGTGTTAAAAAGTGGTAAAATGTATTAAAAAGTGGTCTTACAGATATTTACTAAACAGATTAATGCTCTGTACAGTCATCTGGTGCCCAGTGTGCAAGCATAAGTTAAAATGCGCCAGCACCAGAGCCCTCAACAGTCCTAATTCATGACCTGGGTGATGGGTGATTTGGTTGTCACTCAGTCAGAGGCATGGTTGCACTGCAGAGCCTGCCCCTCGTACCAACCACCCGGTGCTTCTCAACCCATCGACACCCCCTCCCCAGTAGGATTGTCTGACATCTAGCATCCAGCTTTGACTTCAATGACTGAGTCATTCTGCAGTGTATTTATAGTAACTTCCCCTCTGACATTTTTAGTTAATTTAGTTTCATTGTTTTGTTATCTAATTTGGGGGCTTGGTTGCCAAATTGATCCTTTATTTGTTCATTTGAGTTAATTGTCTTTGATATCCAGCTGATCTTTATCTTATTGATTGTCACAGTTGTGAGGAAGTACCATGAAGCCAGTCTGTTTTCTTGGAATGGATTGTAATTCATTATGGATTGACAAGAATGGCTCAAAAGCTACTGTTTTGTAGTTTTCTTATTGTCCAAGCATTCTGGAAACTTGAAATTGCTCAGGCAAGACCGGTTAAAGATAACATTTCTATTTATAATCATTAACATGCATCTATAGGGTTAGAAAGGAGAGGCACTGAATTAACATTGTTCATTAGATATTTCCCAAAGTAATGCAGACAGATGTTTGTTGGAACAACATTGCGTGTATATGAATGTTTTTGTAGTACATTGGTTTAAAATGGTGTCACTCAGACTATAGAGCATTACAGGAACATAAATTATGAACTCTAAATGAAAGATTAAAGACCGGAAACTTTGTTTACTGAGGTTTATGGAATCGATGTAACATACACCGCTGAATGAATCCTCTTGTAGTCCCACACACACATTTACTTTTGAACCCATGAAAACAACAAAGAAAAAAATATATGTTGTGAATGTTACACGAGAAAACTAGCAGCTTTCACAACTTTATGACAAAAAAGGCCCTCTCCTCCACAATAGTGAAACATAACAAGAAACACTATCTGCAGTAAAAGTGTGACACTGAAGCTGTGATTTTTTTTCATGTTACAATAAAATGTCCACGACCAGATGTGCCAAGCCCAAAGGCATTGACCTTAGTCTTGGCCTGAGATGGCCTCAAAATGAGCATTTGACAGATTGATGGGGGAGGATGGAGGGATAAAGCAAAGAGCAACAGTACAACTGTGTTTTCTGCAGAAAAAGAACAGCTTTGTACTGTAAAAGAAAACAAAGCTTTTATTTCCCATGGGTAGGTATTTGAAAGGTATGTGGATATTTTGCTGTCCAGTTGTGTTAAAGTGTGTTCCTCTATCTTTTCTTCTTTTGCACTCAGTTGTAATCTTAAAGGTAACGTATCATGCTTTTAAATCCTTCCTTTTCACAA
>JBBDHI010000020.1:16337349-16354915 GCA_037177115.1 Craterocephalus stercusmuscarum
GCTGCATCCCAAAGAGCCAAGTGTGTGACGGGCGCTCTCATTGCAATGACGGGTCGGATGAGGTTGGCTGTTCAAGTGCAGCTCTTCCTACAACTCCACCGGCTGTCCTGAAATGTCGCTTTGGCTCCAAACCTTGTCGGGATGGGACTGCATGTGTCCTCATAAGTCACATCTGTGATGGAGAAGCGGACTGCCGAGATGGATCAGATGAAGAAGGATGTGGTGAGAATTGATCTGAAATCTGTGTTTGCAGCAGTTGTGCAAATGAATTGCATTGTTCCCAATGCAGACATTAAAATGGTCTGGAAGTATCACTTTCAACCTTAGGCTACTTGTGTTTTCTATATTTTAGATGGTAAAGAGAACTCTCCTAATGTTCCTGTGAAAAACGAGCAGCCGACTCAATCTCCTGCACCAGCTGAGCCGTTTACTCAGCCCCCCACCAAACCACCGTGCACCAGCCCTTCAGTCCAGTGTCCAGGCTCCTCTTTGTGCATCAAACCAGCACAGATGTGCGATGGAAGGAGAGACTGTCCTGATGGGTCTGATGAGAAGTGTGTGAAACAATGTCCCTTTGACAGTAAGTGTGAGGCTTTTAGCTCAATTATTATTCCAACAGCTGTCCTACACATTCAAGTCCCAAACAAGTGAACCGTAAATGAAAGCAACCATTAAAGGGGAAGTTCGGTATTTTTCAACCTGTACCTATGTTGTAGCATGCTATACGATCATTTATTCACCCAGACAGTTGTGGCGCAACTCGAACTCCTTCAGACGATATTGATATTTACACGCGATCAGCATTTATCCATATAATGGGCGCGTTCGGGGCAAGAGCCGCTCGGCCTCTAAATAAGGCATTTTCTGCCACAAAACTCCTGCATTTTACCAATGTGTTAGCAAATGGTACTCCGATCCCTCCGTGACCTGGATGCAGCCTGTACTTTTGTTGTCATTCCAGGGTAATTTGAAGCATCTTGGCTTGCCTGTGGCAGCGATTACATCACTACCGTGCGCCATGGTAAAAGGGCGAATTCACTACGTACTGTACAACAGTCGGCTACATGCTATTTTTACGATTTTGGAAAAACACACAGACTGACCATCTTGCTAATATCTTAGCAAATAGCGGACCATCCTTCAGTCCGGAGTGATCTATGAGTGAATTTGCCCTTTTTCCATGCCGCATGGTTGTGACGTAATCGCTGTAACAGCGCTACAGGCTTGAAAGGATCCCAAAATGACAATGAAAATACAAGCTGCATCCAGGTCACGGAGGGATCGGACTAGCATTTGCCAACAACACATTGGTAAAATAAAGGAGTTTAGCGGCAGAAAATGCCTTGTTTAGAGGCCGAGCGTCTCTTGCCCTGAACGCGCCCATTATATGGATATATGCTGATCGCGTGTAAATATCAGTATCGTCTGAAGGAGTTTGAGTTGTGCCACAACTGTATGGGAGAGTAAATGATCGTATAGCATGCTACAACATAGGTACAGGTTGAAAAATACCGAACTTCCGCTTTAAGTATCACTTAGAGTTCTGAGCAGCTTGGGCACAGTTTAATGTCTGGATGCTCTGGCTTTCCATAGCTGACTTCCGCTGCAAAGACCGTCGCAGCTGCATCCCAAAGAGCCAAGTGTGTGATGGGCGCTCTCATTGCAATGACGGGTCGGATGAGGTTGGCTGTTCAAGTTCAGCTCTTCCTACAACTCCACCGGCTGTCCTGAAATGTCGCTTTGGCTCCAAACCTTGTCGGGATGGGACTGCATGTGTCCTCATGAGTCACATCTGTGATGGAGAGGCTGACTGCCGAGATGGATCAGATGAAGAAGGATGTGGCGATAATTTACCCAAAGGTTGTATTCTGATAATGTTCCAGATAACGTCCTACAAAATCAAGATTGTTTTTGTTTTCTGTTCATTTAAACAAGGCCTTTAAACAAAGTGAATACAATTTGAAAATATATTTTGGCATATTTCACCTTCTATTTTTATTTATTTTAGATGGTACAGAGAGTGAACCAACCATTGCTCCCACCAAACCACCGTGCACCAGCCCTTCAGTCCAGTGTCCAGGCTCCTCTTTGTGCATCAAACCAACACAGATGTGCGATGGAAGGAGAGACTGTCCTGATGGGTCTGATGAAATCTGTGTGAAAAGATGTCCCTCCAACAGTAAGTGGTCTGAAGATATTTTCATTGTAGCTGCCTGTTACACTCATCCATCCGTCCATCAAACTGTCGTGTTCTCATGTATTCTCTGGAGTCAAAGAAAAAAAGGGAATGGACATAAAATTGTGGTTTTATGTGAAAAAAAAAAAAAAATTAGAAATGTCTTTACTGAGGTGAGGTGATGTCTACTGTATATCACAATGGTAGGGAACCTTGGCCCTCGTTCTTCATGTCTTCCACATTTCCAAGCTACAACATTCCTGATTTGATTGAGTCGCTGTGCAGAATTTGTTTGGCTGTTGGATCCATTTGATTTTTAATCAGTGTGTTGGAACAGGGAAACATGGAAACCTTGCAATATTGCAGTCCTGACATGTGGTGAAGCCACAACGTTCCTCGTCAGGCATTTCTAAAACCATTCCCACCTTGACTCATGTGACCCCCGTCTACTCGCGTGACTATTTGGTATAAACAACGGAGTTGACAACGCTAGGACTCAAAGGACATTTGACATTTGACCTCTCTGGTGTTTGTTTGCAAGACTGTAAATGCATGGCTCTCCATACCAGTCAGAACTGAGGAAGGGTTTTTAGATGTGAGGTAAATGTCTTCTAGAAATTGAATCTAATTTCCTGTCTTTCTAAAAATAAAAAAAAAATTAAAAAAAGACAATGGTATATGGTAAAAAAATTACAAAAAAAAAAAACCTATAAGACCATTCTGACTTAATTATATTTGTTGAAACTAAGTATCCAGTAAACTTGGAAGAGGGAAATTGTATCAATATCACATCCAGTCTAAATTTGAGTTGTATACACCACATTTTGTATCTTTAAATGTTTCCTTTTCTCTTCTTAAATCTTTAAAAAATCTGTACAGGTGACTTCCGCTGCAAAGACAGTCGCCGCTGCATCACAAAGAGCCAGGTGTGTGATGGCCGCTCTGATTGCCACGACAGCTCCGATGAGGTCGGCTGTCCGAGTGTAGCTGCACACGCTCCTCAAAAAGTGAAAGTGAAATGCCGCTTTGGGTCCAGACTGTGTCAGGATGAGACAGCGTGTGTCCTGCTGAGTCATGTTTGTGATGGAGAGAGAGACTGCCAAGATGGATCAGATGAAGAAGGATGCGGTGAGAAATTCGCTAAATGTTCTTTTCAACAGAAATGTGTCGGTGGGAATATAATGGGTTTTGGGAACTCTCAGGTTTTTTCTTGTTTGTAGATGGTGCAAAGGTTGTTCCCACCATTTCTTCTGAAAATGAGAACCCGAATGAATCTCCTGCTGTCACTGAGCCATTTACTCAGCCCCCCACCAAACCACCGTGCACCAGCCCTTCAGTCCAGTGTCCAGGCTCCTCTTTGTGCATCAAACCAGCACAGATGTGCGATGGAAGGAGAGACTGTCCTGATGGATTTGATGAGAAGTGTGTGAAACGATGTCCCTCTAACAGTAAGTGGAGTTAGGATTTGCTCACAGCCGCAAAAAGCCACAAAACAACTAAATACCTTTTTTTTTTTTTTTTTTTTTTTTTTGAATACTTGCACAGCTGACTTCCGTTGCAAAGATCGCAGAAGCTGCGTCTCAAAGAGCAAAGTTTGTGACGGCCGCTCCAATTGCCATGACAGCTCAGATGAAGTTGGCTGTTCAGATGTTTCTCTTCCTGAAGCTCCCGCTAAAGTCCTGAAATGTCTCATGAGCTCCTGGCCTTGTCAGGATGGGACAGAGTGCATCCGCTTCAGTCATGTCTGTGATGGAGAGGCAGACTGTCAGGATGGATCAGATGAAGAAGGATGTGGTGAGTTTCTGAGAAATCGATGTTTGTAAAGCATCTTCACAATCCTTTCAGCTCATATTCCACTCTGGCTGTCCGGTGAAATGATCAACCCTTGTCCAGTTCTTCTGCTGTAATCTGTTAAATAAGCTCTTTTACACTTGTGAAACTAAAGAACTCAATCTCTTTACCGTTTCCTCAAATCTTGAGCACAATAACAATGTGCACATTTTTACTTTCATATTGTAGCTTACACACAAGTGGATCTTTAAGCTCATCAAATTCTTATATAAATTGTAGATGCTGCAGAAATGACCAATGAGCAGTCTCCGTCTATCAAGCCGTCCTGTAGCTTTCCCTCAGTTCAGTGTCCGGAGTCGGATGTTTGTGTAATCCCAACCCAGTTTTGTGATGGAAAAAGAGACTGCCCTGATGGATCTGATGAGAACTGTTTGAAAAAGTGTTTTGACAAAAGTAAGTACTTGTTAAATCATATTTTCTCCTTTTTTTTTTTTTGTAGTAAGTTTTTTCTTTGTTTAAATGTTCATCTTGTTTTTTGTTTTTTATTATTATTAAATTCTTTCTTCCCTAGCTGAATTTCTCTGCAAGGACCGTAGGAGCTGCATCTCTAAGATACTGGTTTGTGACGGGCGCTCTCACTGCAGCGATGGCTCAGACGAGGTCAACTGTCCCAGCGTTACTACTCCTGCCCCCCAGGCGGATGTCTTGAAGTGCCGTATGGCCTCAAAGCCATGTGATGATGGCAAAGACTGTGTTTTATACAGCCATGTGTGTGATGGAGAAAAGGATTGCATGGATGGCTCTGATGAGGAGGGGTGCCAAGAAACCTGCAAACAAGGTTGTTGGACTTGAAACAGTTTTTTAAATTGTGATTGCTTTTATATCTGTCAGTTTAAAAAGAAATCCTTTGAGTAAGCAAATGTGACCATTCATCAACTAAATCAGAAGTTAAAGCGGTGTATTCATTACACTGATAGTTAGATGTGGTGCAGTTTCTCTTATACCTTCTTGACTCTTCCCTGCCCCAGGTGAGTTTCAGTGCTCCCATGGGAAAATGTGCATCCCTGAAGCAGAGGTATGCGATGGGAAGTATCAGTGTCGGGACCAATCCGACGAACTGGACTGCTGGGAACAAACCAAGAGCTGCGAGTTCCGTTGTGCTGATGGCAAACGCTGCATCCCCAAGAAATTCCTCTGTGATGGAGAGAGAGACTGCACGGATGGCACAGATGAACAGGACTGCGGTAAATCCCCCCACATGGTTTTTTTTTTTTTTTTCTAAAGATTGATTTATACCCTCAAATCAATGGTGACCCCTTACTTTCAGAGTTTTTAAACTGCATTAAAAGGGGAACTTGGTCCACAACCAGTTTAACCCATTTATTTACAGATTTTATTTCTTATAATGGTCAAATGGTTAACTGTTGCATCAATGAGTGCTGAACCTGTCAGATGTTTTCATGAGTATAACAGCTGATCTTTCTTTCTCCAGACTCTAATCCTGCTGCAACAGAGTCTCCCCTTTTCTCCTCCACACCAGCATGTGTCGCTCCTTCAGTTCGCTGTCCGGGCTCTTCCCTGTGTGTTTCTCAAAATCAGCTGTGTGACGGCCAAAATGACTGCCCTGACGGATTTGATGAAAATAGCTGTGTAATTCAATGTGAAAACCCCGGTAAGTACAAAAAGGAGCCTGAGGTATTGGTAGCAGCAATGAAGCATGTGTTCAGAAAATTGTTAATTTCCGGTCAGTTTCTGAAATCACAAAATGTGCAGATGTGTCACCTGTAGTTTACTGACTGCTCCATTTTTTCCTTTCCCCGTAACAGATGATTTCCTGTGCAGTGACAAGAGGAAGTGCGTCCCAAGCATACATGTGTGCGATGGGCGTGCCCACTGTCCCGACGGCTCAGATGAGAAGCAGTGTCAATCTTCTGCCACTCGTAGGCTAAGAGAAATAATGCAACACAACCACAATATAAATAACTTACAAGAATTCACACAAAAGCAAATGAGGGGCTCACTAGCAGCTTTTGCTTCATCACAAAGTTAATGTAAAACCTTAATTTTAGCTCAGTGGCAAGATTTATTCATTATCCTGTCAAAGAAATGCCCAGCTCTCACATTTTAAGTTATTTCACCAGATGCATATGTAGTTTATTTATTTTTCTTTTTTTCAAAGCCACCAGCAGTGTTCCCAATGCCCGGTCAGATCCTTTGAGGTGCCTTAAAGGGTTCAAGCCATGTAAGGACGGGCTAGAGTGTGTCATGTACAGCCATGTGTGTGATGGTGAGAAGGACTGTAAGGATGGCTCAGATGAAGAGGGATGTCGGAGTCGCTGCAAAGCAGGTGTGTTTTGTCCATTTTAGCTGGGGAAGATGTTTAAGTGGTCAGCAGTAATTGGAGATGCATTGACAGGGGGTGTTAGTTTGGTCAGTGTCATAAAAGTAAGTTTGCTTTATAAATCTCCAGGTGAGTTCCAGTGTGCTCACGGGAATAGATGCATCCTGCAAGAGCTGGTGTGTGACGGGCAGAACGACTGTCAGGACCGATCGGATGAAATGGACTGTCTAAGTCAGAGCGAGGGCTGCCATCAGCGCTGCGACAATAACACCCGCTGTATACCGAAGTCCTTCCTGTGTGATGGCGAGAGAGACTGCGGCGATGGGTCGGATGAGGAAAAATGTGGTGAGTAGCTGGAGGCAGCTCGGACCACCACGAGTGGTTTTAATGTTTGACTCGTTTTATTCTCATTTCAGGTTTGGTGGCGTGTGGGTTTCACCAGTACCGCTGTGCGAGCGGACAGTGTGTCTCTGAGGCACTGAGATGTGACGGATATCCTGACTGCAGCGACCGCTCGGATGAAGTGGACTGCAGGAGACCCCCACGCTGCCCCTTACAGCTGCAGTGCCCACACAGCCATGAGTGCTTGCAGAAAGACTGGCTCTGTGACGGGGAGGAAGACTGCAAAGATGGCTCAGATGAGAAGGTGAGAAACTGCCCATTTGAATTGAATGATGGAAATGTGAAGGCTCGCTGCGATCGCACACTGACCGCTGCAACTTTCCTCCAGAACTGCATCACTCCATCGGGGACGTGCAGGGCATACCAGTGGCAGTGTGGAGATGGTCGCTGGTGCATTCCTCTGTCCTGGAGGTGTGATGGGAAGGAGGACTGTCACGATGGCAAGGACGAGGACAAATGTGAGCTTATTTGGTATTCTCCACTTCAGTCAGTAATGTGGATCATTTCCTGAATATGACCTAAACCAGTTGAGCGTTAAACAGACCAGTGTAAATATTTCAATTCTGTCAAATGGAATTTAATCACAGTAACTATTTTAATGTTTACACAGGTAGCCAGAGAAAATGCCCCTCTCACCTTTACCAGTGTAGCAGTGGGGAGTGTTTGGAGCCCAGCCTGGTCTGTAATGGGCGCATGAACTGCGCGGATAGCTCAGATGAGGGTGTTGGATGCGCTCAACGCAACTGCTCCAGTCCGACAGCTCCTCAGTGCGATCACCGCTGTGTCAGCACTCCGAATGGCCCGGTCAGTGTGGGACTGGTTGCTGTTTTCTACTTTGTTCTATAAACTTGACAAATTTATAGAGCAGACAAGGCCACACAGATGGCAAATAATTTCTGTACAATGTCTTCTGAGATGTATAATCTTTTTTGGGGTTTTTTCCCTCCATTCTTCCAGAAATGTTTCTGTACTCCAGGATTCATGCCCCAGCCCATCACTCAGACCTGTGTGGATATTGATGAGTGCAACTCGACACCCGATCCTGTTTGCAAACACCTGTGCCTGAACACCCCGGGATCTTACAGCTGCCGTTGCCACCCCGGCTTCTACCTGGAGCCCGACAACAAAAGCTGCAAGACAAAAGGTGCTGCTGCACAAGGGGGCGGGGGACATTGACCAAACCATGTTGTACATGGAAAATTAACCCAGCAATTAACATGCATTTACTGTGATTGATGACCTGAAAGGAAAAAGCACAACAGTTTATTTAGATCTTATTTATTCCTTAAGATCCAAAAAGTAGCATTTATCTCCCTGAAACGTCTAATTTACAAGGCTTTATCAAACACAGAATATCAGTGTGAAACAAGTTTTGTACTTTAATCTTTCGGTCTATTTTCTATGTGCAGATGAACCCTTGCTTCTGGCGTCCGTGCAGTCTGATTTGTTACTACTGGGGGTCCATAGCGGCACCCTGGACCTTTTTGCTACCACCGACCGGCCAGTCTCCTCTTTGGATTATCACTGGGCTCAGCAGAGAGTTTATTGGCTGAGCACCAACTCCCAGAGAATCCACTGGGCTGACATGTCCAACTCCAACAAAGGAACGTTGATGAAGGGTACGACTGCCTCTGGAACCCTGCAGCTGTTCATTTATGCTCTTTACTCATGCATGTTTCTTAAAGGTGCTGACCATTCAATTTTATGGTTTTGAAATCTCCTTATAGGCGTGAAGTGTAATTCCATTGCAGTAGACTGGGTTGGACGGAATATATACTGGTTGGATGGACAGGTTGGACAGATTCTGGCAGCAAGGCTTAGTAATGTCCTGGTGAAACCGGAGAATTACAGTGTGATTCTTCGTGAAAACCTGCAGCAGCCGAACTCACTGATTCTACTGCCAGACAAAGGGTAAGTTCTCAGCACAGTTTCATGGGGTAAGGAAGGAAAAACCCGGAGGAAATGAAGTTTAAAAATCTGCGTTGCATTTTTGATTACCTCAGGTTGATGCTGTGGTCTGAGATCGGCAGCTCACCACAGATCGAGCGGTCTGGGATGGATGGTTCAAAGCGGAAAGTGGTGGTGAGCCAGGACTTAAACTGGCCGGTCAGTCTGGCCTACGACCTCCTGGATAACCGGATATACTGGGCTGATGAGAGGCTGCACTGCTTAGGCTCAGCCTCTCTGGATGGAGATGACATCAAGGTGATCAGAAGTTACACAAAGCAGGCTACAAAGATTTTCAACCAAAGCGGTTTCCATTCACATAAAATAGTCCTGCTTACATTCAAAATATAGCATTTTATATTTGATTAAACCTGTTATCCCGGCAATTATGCTTTTGATGGTTAAGTACTTTGGTTATTTTTTTTAATGTTTCTCAAGTTAAAATTTATTTGTATAGCACATTTGCTTTTTTTTTTTTTTCCATCAGATCCTCCAGCTGGCTGAAACTCCAAGCCCCGTCTCAGTGTCAGTCTTCAATGATCGTGTTTTTTGGTCCGACTCAAAGAGAAGAACCATCCGCTCAGCTGAGAAGAAGACTGGGAAAAATCAAAAGGTTCTTCTGAAGAGACCCGGGCAGCCATTTGAACTGAAAGTGAGTCTCCCTTTGACGGGGCTATCTGTCTTCCAAGGAGGTCTGAAGTGTGAGACATTAACTTTTAATTAAGTTTTTGACACCCTTGTTTATGTGAAGTAGCCCTTTTCCCTCTCTTCTTTGAATTAATTAAAGATGATTTCAGCCAACTCTTGTTTCCTGTCTCCTCAGCTGATGCATGCCCTCTCTCAGCCCGAAGCATCCAACCCATGCAAGAGTCTACGCTGCTCCCATCTCTGCCTTCTTGCTCCAGCAGATGCAGGAAAATCTGGAACCGGTTCTCCAGAATCACCAGCTGCAATTTGTCGTTGCCCAACGGGATTGCTGCTCTCCCCAGATAAGAGAACCTGCTCCCTGCCGAAGGAGTCCTCTTTCATCTTTCTCCTGTCTCATAATATGGTCTATCAGGTGACTTCTGTTCTACCAGACGGACAGCAGGGTGTTGCTCCTGCCAAATCACTGGCAACAATCTAAGGATTTATCCTCTCTGGGTTTGGCTGATACTTTTACTCTCATTTCAGATTTACTTGCGCTCTATGAGCCGGGATGGTGTTAATTTGGGAAAAATGCCAAACGGAAGAGACTTTCCCCTTCCTGGTAGTGAGGAGCCCCTGGGGCTGGATCTTTCTATCCCAGAGCTTTCTCTGTTTGTGGCTGATTCGAGACGAGGTTCTGTGGACATGCTGAGACTCAGCAGCTCGGGGTCGCAACCAGGACTTGCACTTGTGGGGCAAATCCTAAAGCTGAAGGTATCGAGTCAGACTTTATGAATAAAGTGCTTTTTTTTATGCTGGGGCAACACAAAGTTCTTCACAGGATAAAATGCATATAAAATAAGCATACAGAACATGCAAACGACTGCAGTTTAGCCATCTGTGTCTTCTTCAGGACTGAACAACCAAAGAATTTTATGGGGTTCTCATTAGTTAGCTAGTGTTTTCTAAGTATTTGTTAAATTGGTTCATGGTCTTTTTTTTGTGTTCCACAAGTATGATACAGTCACAGCTCTGGCAGTGGACTGGGTGACCACCAACCTCTACTGGAGCAGCAACAAGCGGCCTGACATCCATGTCACATCACGTTATAATGGCCACACCACTTCTCTGCTGCAAGGATCCCTGACGGTAAAGAACCATTCCTTTTTTTTTTTTAAGTCTCACCCCCATTTATGTGGCTCTTATTGACTCTTTCCTAAGACATAGGAACACACATCCTAATTTTCATCCTTTGACATCCTCTACCTGCCTGCTCTAACTCAGTTTTTCCTCGTATGTGCTGTCTGGGTCATGCTTGTCTTGTTAGGGATCCACATCCATTGCGCTGCATCCTCCCTCAGGACGACTTTGCTACATCGCGGTGGCAGTGACCGGTGGGAAGAGCCAGATGGAGGTGGATTGTGCCTGGATGGACGGCTCGTTCAAAGTTGCAGTCTGGAAGAGGTCAAGTGTTCCTGTCTCCCTGGTTTTCTCCAATACAGGAACTGTCATCTACTGGGCTGATACTGGTGAGGTCTGACACATCTAAAGATAATTTTACCTGCTTTGCATCTATTAAAACTTGTCTGTTCTCAGCTGAAGCAGTAATTGCCTCTGTTGGAGTGGATGGATCAGGATATAAACAGTTTGAAACTGGTACCAGCCTGCTTGTTTCTTTTACTTATATTGAGAGCATTTTTCTCTGGACCACTCAGGACAAAGGTAAGGACCCGATATGACTACTGACCATTTTACTTCACTGGAGATGTCATTTAAGCTTTGGGGGGTGAAAATTAAATGTTGGGGTGGCTTAATTTATTACACAGGACAGTGTGCAGTTACACACTTGCACCATAGTTGGCTAAAAGCTCATTTGTATCTGTAGTTCCCTGGCCGGTAGACAAGCTGCAATGTATTTAATTTTGCATTTACTAAAAGAAGAATTAAAACGGGATACACATGCAACAGATGTGGCAGGAGGAAGGAGGGCCTAGGCAGGGATTGTTCCTTAAAGACATGTGCACTGACCAATCAGCCAAAAGGATATCCCCGTGTCCAAGTAGCCAGGGCACATCATGAACCGGAAGCATAGTGACAGGACCCTCGCTGTCACACACAATATTAAAAACATT
The DNA here is from genome assembly GCA_037177115.1 of Craterocephalus stercusmuscarum. Lineage (NCBI taxonomy): Eukaryota > Metazoa > Chordata > Actinopteri > Atheriniformes > Atherinidae > Craterocephalus > Craterocephalus stercusmuscarum. The sequence continues at coordinate 16,348,766 of JBBDHI010000020.1, forward strand.
GCCCAATGATTGACCTGTAACCTGTTTGAATTAGTTGTGAAGGGGTCTGTTCAGGAGGAAGAGCAGTTTTTTTTCCAGCCAGAAAGTTGGTGGTTCGATGACACTTTGTAGCCCCCTGACTACAAAGTGTCTTTGACTAAGATTTGACCCCAACATTTCCTCCCAATGAGCCCATCAGGATATGAATGTGTATAGAATCACTTTTTTCTTTCAATAGAAGTGCTGTTTGAAATGTGTTAAGGCTTTTACAGTGGTCACAGGAATGGGAAAAGTGCTATGAAAGTACAGTCCATTTGAAAAAAAATCCAGTTTCCTCAGTCTTTACAGCCTTTACTCTTCTAGTGTGTTTCCTCTTCAAACAGTAGATGGCGCCACAGACTAATGGAACTTATGTACTAAATCAGGTTTTCTTCATAATGTGTTAATTTTGTTGGATCTGACTGGTCCAACAGTCTTGTACATGTACCTTCATGGATATTTTTTTGCTACCTTTTCCAAAAGTTGGCTCTGGTTGCAATATGGATAATGTGTTTAAAAAAAGTTTTTAAAGTATTCTCATTAATTCAGCATTTATAAAAACTTTTTTTTTTTTTTCTAGATTCAACCAAACTGTGGTTCAGTGATGGAGTCCAGCCTAAACAGCTGTGGTTTGAGACAAAGATCAGAACTCTGGATGTCAGGGCCTACAATGACGACAGCCAGTCCGGTAGGTCTCTGTCCTCAACACACACCCACCCAAACACAAAGCTGAGTGATGTCACACATGCTTCACAAGCCATGATCGTTTGAACACTGCTGGCATTAGAGAACTTTATAGGCAGAAAAAACTATTCTACAAAAGTTGAGATCCTGGGGTAAACTCTAACCACTACATGGACCCTGACGTATGGCAGCATAAAAAGTCCAAATAGCATTTCTAAAGTGAATTTAAACCACATAAACACACCAAAATATAAAGCAGATCAATGCAACTCTACTACTACTACTACTACCGTCATTTAGCAGGCGCTTTTATCCAAAGCGACTAACATTTGAGAGAACAAACATTCACACTTTCATATCCCCGATAGGCAAGGTAGTGTTCAGTGTCTTGCCCAAAGCCACTTCAGCATGTAGCGGGCTGTAATTGAACCGCCGCCCTCCTGTTCCGCAGGCGACCACTCTATCCACTGAGCATCTGTAGCTCAGTGGAAACATACTCTGGGTATGTTTACCATGCAGTACGCACCCCAAAGCTGTAGAGGGAGCTCCAATAGCGAAAATAGGCGACAGACAAAGAAGAATGTTGTAAACAAGAGGCAACTTAGGTTGTTTTGAACAGGCCACGGCGAGTCACCATGGCTTCAAAGGCATGTAGTAAAAGTAATTATCAAAGCAACATCAAAGCAAAAAACGAATCTCAGATGAAACATGCATATTTGTCCAAACGGATTTAAGACCGGTAGTCTCGTGTATCGCGAGACTTCCAAACCAAAATAAACGCGAGCGTCAATGGGCAAAACTGCAAGCGCCATTTCGGGTGTCGTGAGACCCGATAGAGGAGGGAAAGTCAGCTTTTTCATCAGAACAGGTCAGTCAAACAAAGTAATTACTTCCAAGCAGCTTTATGGTTATGATAATGTTGCATATAACTTCTTTAACAGGCTGCCTGCAATTGCATAACTTATTCTTAAACTTAAAGTCAAACATAGTGTAGTCTGTGAATTTGAGACTCCTACGAGATGATGAAAGGTCATCTTTGAGCTATAGGAAGTCAAAAGCTATGAAATGACTGCTTGCCTTTTTATTAAAGGTTAATCATTAGAGCTTAAAGGGTAAAACTGACACACTTGTGCTTTCTTACTAAAAGTTCCCGCAGCTTTAATAATCTTTTACATTTAGATACAAGTGCAGATTCTTATAATTCGTGTTTAAAGAAGCAGAAATATGTCAGTGTACCTCTTCATACTAGATTAGTTTAAAAAGTCTGGATGTTTTTGTAGAGGGAGAATATGACTGAGTAGGGCAACACATGTATATTTCATGAAGTTGGGCTTCTGTAGCCATGTTGCAGCTTTTCGCACAGTTGGTTGCCCAATTTTCCAACCACTCAGACATGCAGACATGTGAAGTCTGGGATTTGTTTGACTCTTCGGCTTAATTGCGAAGGCGACTTGTCAACACTTAAATCCAATTTGTATGATGTGTAAAGTCCTACTCAGGTTTGTTATCCTAACAAATAGGCTTGTTGTGTTTGTAAAGTGGATGCAAACCAGGCTGTTTGGCATGATGAAAGAATGATCTGTGTGCTTCTAAGTTTTATTCACCTCAACTTTTCTGCTTTCTGGAAGAAACTGAAATGTTATCAGACACTGCAGAAAGAATGAAAAGGCTCACTTTGGCCCAGTTGGAGCTGAATGGATGGCGGGGCAATGTGATACCAGTAGGGACTTGGGGAGCTGAGTGGAATCCCAGTCTGTTGTGTGCACCTGCGAGGGCAATGATGAATGGAGCTACAGATTAGACTGTTTTCCCTCTGTTTTTTACATTTTACAGTAAACACTCTGCAGTTGCAGCATACATGTGTGAAAAAGTCATACATGACAGGACGCGTGAACAAGATGTTTTCTTTGATAATACGAAAATTTTAGTTTTCTCACTGAGATCACAATCTGAATACAATGTTCCCCACTTTTACCTGTCTCCAGCTTGATATTTCCATTTTACAGTAAATATTCAGAAACTGCTCATCACTAATATTTTCTCCAGGAACAAATAGCTGCACCAAAAACAACGGTGAATGTGACCAGCTGTGCCTGCCCAATCCTGAAGGTCGGACCTGTAGATGTGGGCGGGGCTTCCATATTATCAATGCAACATCCTGCGGCCCTCTTCCATCTTGCCCCTCTGGCGAGGAGTCCTGCTTTGATGGTAGCCAGTGTATCACCAGCACCAAGTTCTGTGACGGTCGTGCTGATTGCCCGGACAAGTCGGATGAACAGGACTGTGAGTGTTTGATTAAATAAACAAATAACTCAACTTATTTTCCCTTTTACAGAGCAGTGATGCCTAGGGCAATTTTTTGCCTAGCCATACCAGTCCATTAAATAAGATGGGTCACTAAAACACTCTCTCTTCTTAGGTCCAAACTCTGACTCTCCAAGAACCAAAGTCAATGATGGCCGCCCCCCTCAGTCTCCCTCTTCTCCTCATTCAAACAACCAGAAGAATGCTGTTCTCTCCAATAAAAACTCTGCATCCTGCGCCTCCAATCGCTGCTCTGGTCATGGCACCTGCATCACAGAAGGCCAGCTCACTCGCTGCCAGTGTGTGGCTGGTTACAGGGGGGAGTTCTGCAAGGAGCAAGACAGGCAGGGCCACCCCGTTGTCATCCTGGGCTTCTTCAGCTTAGTCACTGGCGTGATAGTGGCGGCTTTTGTTTTATGTCGAAGGTACCGTCTCTGACTTTCTTTTTAATACTAAATGCAGCTAGAAATCCATCCAGCCAGATACTTTGAGCTGCCACAGTTAATTTCATCTGACTTTGGAATCAAGAAGGCAAACTACATATTAGTCATCTGTTTTGATAAAAGTTGGAATAAAGCCTCACCTAGAGTCCAGAATGGAATAATTTACATTGCAGCACTAGTTTGTGCTTGTAATTGACTTTTGAGAACGAAGGCTTCCCTACGTTTTTCCAACAGGAAAGTATGGACACGCTTCAGAAGCCAATCACCAGAGAAGGAAACTCTGATGGGTAACATGGTTCTCTCTGGTGAACATGAGTCTGACTCTGAGGTGAAACATTTTTAAAAATTTAAGTTGATTTAGTTCAATTTCTTGCCAACACTTTAACATTTACTTTCTACCAAACAAAACATTGTCATTGGAATTTTTAATATACAAATATAATAATGTCTTTTAAAATTTTGGCTAGAAGTGTCTGATGCATTAATTTGGTGTATCATGTTTTGTTTTTTTTTCCCTTTCCAGGAGCTGGAGTCTTCAGTAGATCTGAGGAGCCCCCTGCGAGCTATAAAGCCATTGCAATTTAAATAGTCTGCTGAGCATTTATGGATGCTACAGTTTATAATGCTGGTTTTATAACAGAAGTGCTCCAGATGGAAAAGAGATGTTTCCTTTCACTGCGTTTCAGTGTTTATCTTGCTGTAATAATAAACAATATGGACCAACATACTGACTAAATCTTTGTTTTGCAAAGAAATTTAAAAATCTGAAAATTCTCTGCTGGGGTTGATTTTAAGACCAGTGTGATTAACTGGTTTTCAAAGCAGTTTTTTTTTAACTTGGTTGCCCATAATAGAAAATAAAACTGAGGTAACACCTATATTATGTATACTTCATTTTACACTAGCTGTCATGTCTAGACCTTCTGACCTTGTGTTATTCTCAGGATGGCTTGTGTTTTATACTGTAAATCTTACCAATGATGTTGAGACAGTTCAATTTGTCTGCAAAAATATCCCCATGCAGGTTTCCTACAAATTAACTGAGTATTCAGTTTTCACTAGACCTGCTGTGTAAGATCCGTCTTTGTTGCTGCTGTGTAAGCTGACACCAGTTTAACACATTTTACCTATTTAGATTCGCCGCTATCCTCATTTGGTATGTTTTATTACTCACAAAAAGCTAGGGACATTTGGCTTTTTGCTAATCTAAATGTAACAAAAGTGCGACTATTGAGAAAAGGGGAGCAATATGTGCCTTTTTTGCATGTCAAAATGAACATTTCTTGTGAATTTAACTGTTTATGCTTTTGAATGCAAACATCTGTTAAATTTTTAAGTACTTATTTTACATTATGTTCACAACAAGGTGAATAACTGCAAAAGAAAAACTGGTGTCTAAACCTTAAATATTCCAGTTCAATGGTGACCTGTATCTCAACAGTCCAGTGGTTATCAAACTAGGAGTTTCAAGATAATTATTTGGAAAAATATATTAACTGATGTTTATTTTATCAAAATTAAACCAATAGTACAGAGACAAATAGAAATTTACCGAGGCACTCCCAGGCCAGCCGAGAGATATAATCCCTCCAGCGTGTCCTGGGCCTACCCCGTGGCCTCTTTCCAGTGGGACGTGCCCAGAATACCTCCCGAGGGGCCGTCAAGGGGGCATTCTGACCAGATGCCCGAGCCGCTTCATCTGTCTTGTCTCGATACGGAGGAGCAGCGGGCTCCCCCGAGCTCCTCACCCTACCTCTAAGGGAGAGCCCAGCCACCCTACTGAGAAAACCCATTTTGGCCGCTTGTACCCGCGACCTCTTTCTTTCGGTCACTACCCAGAGCTCGTGACCATAGGTGAGGGTAGGAACGTAGATCGACTGGTAAATTGATAGTTTCGCCTTCTGGCGTAGCTCCCTCTAAACCACGACGGACCGATACATAGCCCGCATCACTGCAGATGCCGCACCAATCCGCCTATCGATCTCCCGCTCCATCCTTCCCTCACTCGTGAAAAAAATCTAGAGATACTTCAACTCCTCCACCTGGGGCAGGACACCACCGCCCACCCTTAGAGGACAAACCACCTTCTTCCGGCTGAGTACCATGGTCTCGAATTTTGAGGTGTTGATTCTCATCCCAGCTGCTTCACACTCCGCTAAGAATCGCTCTCACTGGAGATCACGGCCCGACGAAGCCAACAGAACCATATCATCACCAAAAAGCAGTGACCCAATCCTGAGGCCGCCAAACCCTCAACACCTCGGCTGCGCCTAGAAATTCTGTCCATAACAGTTATGAACAGAATCGGTGACAAAGGGCAGCCTTGGCGAAGTCCAACCCCCACCGGAAACGACTCTGATTTAGTGCTGGATCAGGATCAGACTCCGGTCGTACAGGGACCGGACAGCCCTCACCAAGAGGCCCAGCACACCCCACACAGGACCACCACCCCGGTCTGCCAATCGGGAGGCACTGATCCTGATGTCCACGCGATGCCGTAGAGACTTGTCAGCCAAGACAGCCCCACACAGCATCCACAGCCTTAAGAAACACTGGGCGGATCTCATCCAACCCCGGAGCCTTACCACTGAGGAGCTTTTTAACTACCTCAGCAACATCGGCCCGCCCTTACAGAAAAAACACATGTGCTTCACATGTTCATGCACATGTGGATCACATGTGATCCACATGTGCAAACATG
>JBBDHI010000020.1:16363397-16376333 GCA_037177115.1 Craterocephalus stercusmuscarum
CTTTTAAAGATTTCAAGACTTTTGTATGACCACCCAGTTTCATATAAATAAAGTCTATTGGCTTTTTTTGTTTGTTTCTATTTGTCCTACAATATCAAACAACACAAGATTTCCCTTGGAATAACAGGAGAAATAAAATTGGGATATCCTTTATGGGTTTTGCAGCAATCTTGAGTTTTACCTGAAACATCACAGCTATATGTCTTTTCATGAATGATCTATGCTCTAGGTAAGGTGTCACTCCCCATTTACTTTGAGGCCAGGTTTACAGTAATGGTGTGGCTGTGTGTTCTACACGCTGTGTGTTTTACATATTTCTGGTATCCAGTGTCACGATAAAATCAGCTTCCGCGTTCGCTTAAACTTCCTGAAACAAAGTAACTGGAATTGCTGACTCAGACACATGCAGAATGGCAATTTACAATTCTGGTTAGATGTGAAAGCTTATCCTGCAAGAAACAAGGGGGGGTCTGCTAAATGTAAACATGTGTGTTCCTATTAATGAACAGACATAATATTCATAACAATGATATGAGGTATGATCTTGTTTTTGAGAAGTAGACTTTATGCTTACAGCGGAACTTATCAGCTTATAATGAGTTTGATAATATGGAGTATACCTTAGCTTGCCTGCAAAAGGAGAAGTGGAATCATTTGCAGCTGTGAAGGTGTTTTATAAAGGTAACTTTGACACTACCAAAGCTAAAGAAGAACATGTCCTACACACTGGAGCTGTGGGTTTCAGGGGGAGATGGCCAGGTGGTGTTGATGGTTTTGGTACTAGTGGGGGCCTGATGTGAAAATATCCTTCAGGTTGCATGCTGGGAAATGTTGGAAGCAGAATTGTGGGAGCTTCACACACAAATCTGGAAAATGTGGAAATCAAGAAGGATACACTTTCGAAGAGAAAAATATGACTGCACTGCAACGGGAATCTGACAATAACAATGAGCTGTGATGTCTATATTACTGACACTTACATACCGAATGTAATGCTATTTCATCACATTGTAACACAGTGATAACTTCACATTAACAAGTTATTGATTGTGATGTTGATGATGTATCAGAGAACATACAATATATGAAAGATACGGCTGACTGCTGTCCTGTCATGTTTTTATTTATCTGGACAAATCCATGTAAAAAAAATGATTTGAAACAATGAGACTGCAAGAATGGAGGCACTCAGCACCAACTCCTTAATGCCATTCCTAAAGTCAAACATGGCGATGGCAATATCATTTGCACCCAGGCTCCCCGTTCATGGTGGCTGAGCTGAGTGATGAGATAGAGTTGCAGTATGGAGTATTTTTGTGCATGTGATGCTGTACGTCAGCATTTGATTTATTTTTTTCTTAAAAACTTAGAAAACAAAAAACTTAAAAATTTATATATTCTCTCTTTCTTAATTTCTTCATTTCGGATTTCAGACAAAATTATTATATTATTCAATGTCTTTTGTCACCTTTAGAAACCTTGCTCTCTCTCTTGACTCCGTTCCTCAGTTATCATGTCGTGTACATGCATTCAGGAAGGCATTCCTTTTGTGTTGTTTTTATGACTTGGTAAAGGAAGGCCTGAACATACCAAGTGGTTTACAACACAGAGACATTAGATAACGTCACATGCAGCACTGCAATGAGTCAGGTATTTTTATATGAAACCCATTCATAAACACAGTGATACTATGCGGTTTGGCACCAGACTCTTTGAAAGTCTCATAACTTGAGCATCAGTCATGAATGAAGATATTTCTGGATCCCCCAACCCTCATCTGCATCAGACAGGACAGACAGGCAGAGCTTAAAATGTAAAATTGCATCAGCTGTGACTTTCAGCTGTGTTTAACATATCTACCTTAGAAGATGTTGAAAACTTCCCAATATTAATCGCTTACTTTTGGTCTGTTTATTAGCAAATTTCTTTAGTTTGCATTTGCATATATCACAAAAACGAGTCCAAATATGACATCCCTTATCTCCCTTTATTACTACCATGGAGATTGTATATAGTGGGCCCAAGTTTAGTTGTCTTTGTATTTATCTCTTTAAAATGCTACAACTTCTCTTTCATTACAATGTGGTTACAGTAGTGAAAAGTTACTCAGGACAGTGGCTGTGAAGGATGCAGCAGCATCACCAGGAAGAAAAAGCATTAGATTATTATGAAGCACCAGGAGCTGACGGGGCATCTACAACAGATACATAAGCTGAGATTGGTCATAATATTAAGGGGCCAATAAAAGAGGCTTGAGTAGAAGAAGTCGCAGCATCTTGGATCTACATTCAGAACAGTTACACTGCTGAAAGAACATAAACAATATGTAACATCTTGTTGTATGAAGAACTATGTGAAGATCTGTTTTGCGTCTTCATGGAAGTCTAAAAATCTTAAGTAAAATTTCAATATTTCATCAGGAAAACACAAAATTAAGACACAATATGTGTCACATCAAACAAACAGAAAATCTGTTATTTTCTTCCAAGTAAGAACATTGAGAGCTCTTTGCAAGAGCTGCTTAAACACAATAAGGCTATCAGTAAAATATATATATGTCAGTGTTTAGCTGCTGGAGCTGAGCCTCATAGTGTTTGTCTAACTCAGCTGCCATTGGGCGTCCTGTGCAACAGGTCCTGCAGGGAGAACTGCATTGTGATTTATTGTTGGTCACTTTAATTATAAATGGCACACCAAGAGTCTCACAACAACTCCTTGTTTCAGATTAGAAGCTACTTTAAACAGAGCAGATAATGTCACTGGGCAGGATGTAGACAGAACCCAACCTCTCCGACCGGTCTGACTACATTGTCTGTATACTTAGAAGGCTTGGGCAAGTGGGTGAAAGAGGGGAGGGTGGAGGAGTGGTTAAATATGATCTGTAAAGACCTTTATTTTCTGTATGATTATAACAACAACTCCTGTCCTATGAAGATGAAGTTTTAGTCAGTTTATAGCAGATATTTTGTTCCTACTATATATAAGTCCTTATGACTGGACAAGCCTCCATCCATGCACAAATTAATCTATGTGTATTTTTAGTTGCATTGCAAACAAAGTTCCAGCTATCACACACACTTGCAAGGGGGGAAAAAACTATTTTAACTGAAACAAACTGAACTCTGCCACATTATATTTGGAAAGATTGCACATTTATTAAGAGGTTTCACAGAACAGTTGGTAAAATTTGATCAATTGCTTTCTTTAACAGAGAGACTGTTGTCCTTCAAAATTTACCTTCATTCTAAAGTGCAAAAGAACATATTTACATCAAATAAACCTAAAATGGGAATACATTAGGTAATTTACACAGAAAAACAAATGCAATTTTTTTCTTAAAGAGTAGCCTAATGCAACATTCGTTCAGCATCATGTATAATGTACAACAGCAAAGTCCTACTTTAAATCAAATTCTCTTCAGGGTTAGAAAAGCTTATTCTCTAAATGAGTGAAAATGTAATCCATAATTCTTCATAAGCCTTCTCTTCATATAAGCAATTTTCACATTGGAGCAAGAATTATATTGTTCAATATTGATTATAAGTCAGTGTGGACTGACAACATACAGGCTCTCATAAGACACATTTTTCTCTCAGTAAACTTTGCAGTGATGAAACACTGAGATATCTAAAGTGATTCTGCTGCCCCCCGATGCACCTTTTGTTCCTTGAGCGTAAAGTCATCGAGTCGTTCTGCTTTGCAGATGGACCAGGTGCTTCTCATAGATCAGCATCATATGGTCTGCCGTTAAAGGAGGTGTTTCCTGACCGGGCTGCGGGGCTCTTGGCGCGTGGGAAAGACACGTCGTCCTCCATGGAGTCATTTGAATATGGGATGCTGCTGACGGTGCTCCTGGGGCGGTTCAAGCTTGGCACGTCGATGCGTCTCGGCATCGGCTTCGGCTGTCTGGAGCGGCTGGGAATTTCGTCGACCCGTACCTCGCCTCTGTTCTTCCCTCCGCAACAGCGGCAGATCCCAATGAACATAACAAAACCACCCAAGACTTCAAATATCCCGCCGATGAAGCCCAAAATGATGCAGTAGCCCACTCGGACGTCATTCCTCGAGCTCACCGTTGTGATGTCGTTGAGGATGTGGGTGTACCAGGCGATGGGTATGATGGCTAAAACACCCGAGCAGAAGATCAGCAGCCCACCCAGACCGGCCACTACCCACTGAGGATTTTGTTTCCAGCAGCGCACACCCGGGATGGCCACAGCCAAACCGATTAGAGTCACTATTAGGGAGGCCACCATCATACCCTGGGCGACTTTGATGATGTTGTTGGCAAAATAAGTGGCGTCCTCTGGGTTGCAGTTGGTAGTTGTGCTGGTTGTGGTGGCTTCACAGATATCAAAGATCCCTTGCTGGATGATCAAATCGACTGGCCTGTTGGGGACATTGTTGAGGGTCCTCCAGTTTGGGGACACGGTGGAGGTCAGATTCAGGACCCATCCGCACGGAGCCATCACCATCCCAAAAATCAGGATGCCCGGGGTGCGCAAGGACAACCGGACCCACTCCGGCGCTGATCGTGTCGGCATGTTTGCTGTTGTATTCTTTCTGTCCACCTCACTGCAAATCTAACAGATGCAAGTGGCTTTTGACAGCAAGCAAATCCTCTTAAAAACAAGTTCAACTGAAACTTGTTTGTGGGCGGAGACTTCTACTCACCTGTCTGCCTCAGTCCCCGAATAGGACAGGTGTGGCGCGACGGGGTGGGGCTTTATCGTCCTCTCGTGCCACTGCGAGAGGGTTGGAAGTTTCGACGAGGCTTTTTCTCATGCAAATGTGCAATGGGCTGATAAAGAGCAAGAGTTTTATAGTACTTTTCTATTTAATTCAGTTTCAGAACAATAAATTCAATTTTTACTCCCGGAAAACATATTCCAACGCATAAAATGAGAAAAATATGATTCAAAATCAGTTAAGTATAAAAGGCAACAGTTAAACAAAGCGCTGGAGTTTATAGACCCTTGTATTAATGAGAACAGTGCCCATCCCATCGAAATCACGCTGACAAGCTTGATTTATTGTCGAAGTAAAAAATGTTTCATTTTAAGAGCACCTTCAAAGGCACCTTATTTTTATGTTAAATAATGCTATCATTGTAGGAAAACTGCAAATATTAAGATCAGATGAATTTCTTATTTCAGAAAACTTCAGCACAAGATTCACAGGGAAATTTTACTGGCTTCAGTGGACATCCAAACCCAGAGAAAATTGTGTCTATGTGGCTTTGTGGGAACCATTTGCAAACAGAATGCAGTTCTGCAAGAATCTATTCACAACATAAATACCTTTCTGCTACACCATCCTTGTTTTTCTCTGATCGTCTGACTCATGCTATCTTAATCCTTTGCACTTTCCATTTTTCTCTTTCTTCTGGCCTCTGCTTAGTCTCTCTAAGGTATAGCTACAACTGATCAGTCAGAGATGATAGATTATGCACAAATACTTGACAGTAACTCCCACTCAGCCATTACTAAAAAGCTGAAAGACAAACGAATATGCATTTATATGAATGAATCATGTCTTGGAGAACTGCTTATTTCACTGGGAAGAAACAAGATATTGATTTTAACCAGTTTAAGAGCTGACAACGCAGCTACTGCCTTCACTTGTGACTGTTTTCTGCTGCTTTGATGTCTAATGTTGTGGAGCAAGAATTTATTTTTCCTTGACGGTGCAAAATTCGAACCGTCAAGTAAAATATTCTTTAAGCCGCTGCGGTTGTCGTTGCTTTTGTTTTGGGAATCGTTTGTGTGCTTTGACACAGAAAGGGTAGCTATTTAGAAGAAGTAGCTATGACAGGTGTGTCAGCCAACCAACCAGGCAGACTTTGCATTCTCATCCCATGACATGTGACTTTGTTTTATCCCGTTTACAAGGAGAATCTCTGTTTTAGCAGATGTAGTGTTTCATCAGCTGTCACAGCCTTCCTGACATGAAATCCACTGAGGATCCACAACACAGAGAATTTGCATAATTGTCTGCATGTTGCCAGCATGTTGGATTTGATGTACACAAACTGACATTAATAGTAACTAAAAACATCAAAATGACTTGACACATATAAGGTCAGCAACTTCTGGTGCCAAAGGCTCACATTTTGGCACACAGGCACTCAGATTCACAGTGTTTTAATTTGAATGTATCGCAGAGCTAATGTTATACTTATCATTTACACTCACACATGCTGACTTAGCTATTGTTGCTTTTCAACTTCCTTTATCTTTTTTTTCTTTAAAAGAGGTCATCTTAACAAAGTGATCAGCTTTCCTCATTCCAGCTGTTATCACAATCCTGTTGTGTGACTTTTGTGCTATTTACATCATCATCCGCTATGACTCAGAGATTCCATCAAAATACTTTCCACATGCAGCAATGACCAAACGAAAGTACACCATCTTCAAATAAAAAGAAAAATATGATCACACACTGCTTTAGCATTTTGGCTTACTCTTTGTTCAATAAATTGGTTGTTGGTTATCTTATACTGTATTTATATCCATACCTTTTAAGGTTAGGTCCGTTTTTTTGAAGTTCTGGACCATGAAAACTTGATGGGGGACAAAACAAACAAACAAAATGATTATGATGAAAAAAACATGACTGACTTTATGCGGAATATCTTGTAGCCTTTCCTTGATGGAAGTAGGGAGAAAAGGTTGTGGGTTGGATGGTGACAGCTGCTGATGATGCTGACAGCCCTGCACCATCAGCAAAGTCAGTCAGCAGCCACTGATCATGTTTTCAGGATCTCTGTGCATTACCACATTTGTCCACTAGGTGTCCACATTGTTTAGAGTCAGGCGACTTTTCACGTGCGACTGGTATAGTTCTGCATCCACATATGATAGCCTATCAAAACAATAAAATTTGAGTTGGCTCTTTGAATTTTATTCCTAAATGCTTAAATAGAAATTATTCTGAAAGTACAGCTAAATTCTTGAAGGGTAGATTTCTTCCAAACACCAAAATAAATCTAAGCAAAAATATGTCCTACATTAAACTTAATATTGCAATCTTATGAGGATCATATTCTTTAAAAATAAGTAATTACTATTTTGTTTGATTTTTTATTTTTTTTTTGTCAATCCTGGTAAACCCGAGCGGAAGTTGGGCTTTCCTGGCAGGAAATTGTCAGCAGTGTTTTTGTTGCTAGTGGGGACTGTTGTGTTGTGAAAATGGCGACGCCTCGTCGCTGCTCCCAGCAGCAGCAACAACCCAACTCCCTGCTGTCCTCCCCGCCCCGTGGCTCTTCTCTGCCCGCTACTCCGCCGCGGTCCCCGCCTGCACCTGCCGAAGATGCCGCCTCGCCTCCCCGCGGAGCAGCGACCGAGAACGCGGCTGACGGTGAAGTATCGCCGGCCTCTCCCACCTCACCAGTCCTGGCCCTCACAGTCAGTAGCGGCAGCAGCACTAGCAGCAGCAGCACTAGCTCCCCGACCACCACAGAGGGCAGCGAGACCAGTCCTGGCTCCACGCCCGATTCTGGGAGCGGTAACCCGGGCAGCAGCGGCGGCAGCAGCACCGGGAGTGGAGGCGCAAATGGGGCGTTCAGGGAGCTGTTTGAAGCCTGCCGAAACGGGGATGTTTCGAGGGTAAAGAAACTCGTGGATGGGGTGAATGTTAACGCTAAAGACATGGCTGGACGCAAATCAACACCCCTGCATTTTGCTGCAGGTAAACGCAATGAAAACCATATTTTCAACGAATTGGGTTTATTTTCAGGTTGTTTATCTGGCTGAGTATCATCATTCATGGCTGATCAACTCTGGTTGAACCATCAGCTTTAATTCTTACTATAGGTTTATGTGTTCTTATTAAAGATTGGGGGGAAAAACAACAAAAAGACACTTTTTTTTTAAATGCATGAATTTATTCTGTATGTTCTAAAAGCTCCTGTCTATAAATGCAGCCATTCAGGGAGGGGGAAGGGCTTAGCAAAAGTTAGATCTGCATTAAGCGAATGCAATTATAAGTCAGACCTAGCACAGTGATATATAATTCAAATGAATCTACTCCATTGTCAACGAGGAGTTCATCAAACCCAGACTTGTATATTTTTCATTCTTTTAACAGTTGAGAGATCACACAATAAAGAGGAAATTACGAGAATAAGGAGTCAAAAAACAGTTAAAAGGAAAAAAATAAAAGAGTTCATAGAGTCAGAATCTGAAAGAATAATTAATAATTTACACTGCATTAGAAATAAGGCTATTTCAATCGTCTGTTTTTATCATCACTTTGTTTTTTCTCTCTGTTTTTGTGTCAGGTTTTGGGCGGCGAGATGTGGTGGACCACCTGCTTCAGACGGGGGCAAACGTGCACGCTCGAGATGACGGTGGTCTGATCCCTCTGCACAATGCCTGCTCCTTTGGTCATTCTGAGGTGAGATGACACGTTTGAGCCACAATTATGTCTCTGCTCCAACTCTAAGGAGTCACAAAAAACTGACAACTTATTTACCTCAGACTGAAGTGATCTCTAGTACTGATAAGATGAATAATCCTGCTTTAGTTTTTCTCTTGCAGACATTTAGTAGATCTAGTATGTGTCTGGAAGCAGTGAGATGCAGTCATCCTTTAAAGACCAAACTTGGATGGTCCTGAACGTTTGTTCCTACCTCTGCTTTGATGTTCTCCTCATGCCTGAACATGCTGAGGTTTTGGATTATCTGTGAAGCAAAAGCGGATGCTTTTTGTCCTGCTGGCTTTGGTATGTTCACATTTTGTTATTGAGGCTTCAACAGTTTTGTTAGAGGACAGTTCACAGTATTGTGTGAACTAGTATTAATTTAATAGCGGAACTTTAATGAACTATTTTGCTCCAATTTTTCTTCTTTTTTCACGTGAAGCACATTTGGGGAATAATAGTGCAGTGTGCATCAGTGTCAGGTAAGGCGTTAGAGATCTGGTTATTTCTACTTGGATGGTGTTCAGGGCATGTTTTTTTTATAGCAGTAAATGACCTCGACAAATTTTGGTTAATCCATATTAAAGCACTGTAGCCATGCTAGAGAAAAGAAATTTCAAAAGTGAAGAACTGCTCTTTGTGATGAACAAAAATTTCTTTAATTAACCGTTAATTAGCACTAAACAGAAATGAATAATTAAAATTAGAAGCTGACTGACCATAGCTGTTTCAAACGGATAATGTGTGTTTTCCCTGCCAATTTCCCTCTCATAGTTTGGCATCACATCCAACTGGTCTTTCTGTCTACAGTAGGAGGTGGATGGACACAATGAGACATTGAAGGGATTATATTTGTTGAGATATTTCACAGATTAAATAATGGGAACGATCATTCTGACTGTCGCTAAGTGATCGTGATGCGATGGCGTAATGGTGCGTTCGATTTGTCCTCGGAAGTCGGATTTGCCAAGTTGGAAATACAACCCGAACACTCTGCGAAGTCGGAAATCCGACTCGGCAAGTCGCGGTAGTCCCACCAACCCCGACTTCACCTAGTAAATGTGGCTTTCTAACAAATTAGTGGTGACTGACACCAAAAATAAACAGATTTATATTTAAATTGTCTTGTTTAACTGTACATAAATTAGAGTTCAACGTTGTGCTTTGTAACGTCTATGCAGACAGTAAGTTAACAAAATGCATGCATGTTTGAAACTTTAAATAAAAGCATTGGTTGTGATCTCTCTGCCTACACTAAAAGCTGTTTGCTAGATACATAGCGATTTTGCAAGTTTTCCGACTTGGACAACCTGAACGCTCTCAACTTTGATGTGACGTCATTCCCAGTTCCGAGTTCCGACCTCCGAGACAAATCGAACGCAGCATAATAACAGGGACAAATGCAAATGAGCTCGCTTGGATGTTTTTTTTTTTTTTGCCAAATGACTATGAAATTGAATCCTTGTTTGTAGGTGGTGTCCTTGCTGCTGTGTCAAGGCGCCGACCCAAACGCTCGAGACAACTGGAACTACACACCGCTGCACGAAGCTGCTATCAAGGGGAAGATAGACGTCTGTATAGGTGAGCGCCCACAAAAAGATTGTGTGTGTAATGACTGAGTTCACACTGTGACTGTCGATGTGTTTTAAAGAGGTTTTTTGGTGGCTTCTCTGAAATCTTGTTGTTTTGTGATCTTGTTTCACCTTCAGTTGTGTGAAGAGACCAAAAGCAGTAATGACTGGTTGCCACGGTAGTGCTCTGATCTTGCATCTCTCCTCGGCATATAATGAAAGCCAGACATTCTCTTTTCTATTGTTGTTGTTTGGCTGTTTTTTAGATATTACATTCTGCCTTGTGAGTGTGAGTTTTTGTATAATGACGAGTCCATTTTAGAAGCTGCATATAATAAACCACCCACTGGCTGGATGCTGTTCTTTTCCATTAAGCGTAAAGCTGCAAATATCCTGTAAGCTGCAGCATCAGTTATTATTCTTGGATGCCCTGCGCGGCCGACAAAAGAGCATCGATTTCTGTGTCTGAGTTGGAATTCACATTAGGGTCGAGGAGAGAGGTTTAAAAGCTTTAGAGACGAGTTTTGCTCCGTCTGTCCACACCTCCGACATGACATCAAGTTATCTGTCTGTGGCTGGCCAGACTGGATCGTGGCAGAGCATTTCCACAAGAAAATAGTTCCCAGGTGGAAAATGTGCAAATAAAACATGATTGCTGGTATTGATTTTTCTTTTTCTTTAATTTGAGTTTAATTTTGAAATTTTCTTTTGCTCAGTCTTTGATGCCATTGATGAAACTAGCTTTGATCGTTCTCTGATGCCGTCTCAACAAATCATTAGCAGATGTGCTTAATATATTGCTTTTATTGTAATTGCACATTGCCAAACACATTAGGTGGACAATGTTTGTTAGGAAGAGAAAAAAAAATATCCATATGGTCCCCGCAGAACTATCTTTTAAGTCTCTTTGCGAATCGATAAGTTCTGTATATTTAATAAAAGCCAATGGCGCTAATGTTATTAGCACCTTGCTTTAAGTGCTGAAAGCAGAAACAGGGATGAGTTTTATTTCCACAATTATTGCAGCAGAACATCTGGTCCTTAAAGGCTGCATAGCAACAGCAGATAATGCTGTGGGTCTCTGATTATCCTGCAGCGTTGCCACACATTACTCAGTGCCTGTGACTGAAACTGTTTAGGTAAAAGAAGTTTCTATTTCTTGATGATTTTTGACTGCATGACTTTATAGCTATTTGTTTTTAAGAAGAACTTGTGGAATGAGACAAACAATTTTAGTCCCAAAACAAGAATAAAACCTTAATTTAACAGAAGCTATCACGTTTTCAATGATTTGCAATCCGGCTGATTTCATTACTGTAAGCTGGATCTGCAGTTTGTTGGGTATCGTTGGTTGTTGGGTATCGTTGGTTTCTTAAGTAGAGGCGCTGTGACAGCGATGACTTTTCAGAAGCTAGCAGTATAATTTAACCTGCTGTTTGAGGCTGTCATCCTTTCGGCTAGTACTCATCTTTTGACTTTTTTTTTTTTTTTATCAAACAATCAAACAGATTGTCTAGTTGATGCCAAAAAAGGTCTCAAAATCTCCTGAAAGCAGGTCTGTATGTGGCTTTTCCCAAGACAGATCTGCTCCATCCTAGCTATGCAGATCATCTCATTAAGCCATGTTATAAAACTTGGGGCAGAAGGAGACATCCAGTTCAATAAAATCATTTTTTAGCAGCAGCAAGCATGCCTGTTTTGAGAGTCTGCCTTTGGTGGAAGGACAAAGTTACTCTAATGTCTGAGCAGCCAATTATGATTAAAGTGCAGTCAGGTTGCATGTGTGATTTGCCCTGTGGTGAAAACCGGTGAAATAGCTCATGCCAGAAGTTGTACAGAACTGGAAAATGCAAAAATAAATGTGAAAGGGATCCTTCGTCAGTGTCACATCTGCTTATACCCAGAATTAAGTGAACAGCTCTGAGCACTGGAGGCACTTCTCCTAGAGGTCTTTGGATAATGATACACCAAGATTCTCACTCCCTGCATTTCCTAGATGACTGGTATCTACTCATGCTGAAAAACTATTTACAAAGTGGGAAATCAGATGTCTAGAAATCAGAAGATTATCATAGAAAGTTTGTCTTGATAGTTTAGAAGAACATTCTGCTGTGTTTTCCTGTACAAGGTGTCCAGTTTGTAGATAACAATAAAGATGTGGCCAGGGGAGGTGGTTGAGGAAGAGAGGTAACGCTGTGACCAATATCTTCAGTATAGCTTAGTCCTTTCTCCATTCGTTTAAAAAATATGCTGTCCATAATTCCTGGTTTAAACAAATGATTATGCACTATTGGAGTGTGTAATGAGATGTCTGGCAGCGCTAGAGTTCTTCTAATTTGATTCAATATTTTCACTGAGAACAAAGTTGTGGCCTGATAAGTTAAAAGTCGGCTTTATTTCAGCGAAGAGCAACACTGGGAGAGAGGTGACTTTTTTGTATTGTTGATTTTTTGTGGGGACACGTCAATATGGTCCTCCTTATGGGAGCCCCACTGCTACAAAGACAGAGGCCTTGCATTGCTGCCCTGTAGCAGTGCTTTAACACAGACAGGTTCAGGCCTCCCCTTGTTATTTTTATAGATGGACTTTAGAAACACGAGGGGTTTTACTTGACCCAACAAATGAAAGAATGACTGAATTGAGTTGCTTTAATAAAAAAAGCTAGTGGCAATTAAATGGGAAGGTTCAACAAGAGATATAGGAGCCATTTTTATAACATTTGTTTGGCCAATCATGGAGAGAAGGAGCAGCTTCCACTTCCAAATATTAGCCCTAAGCTATCCATCATATCCACAAAAGTTTAGTTTGAATAAAAGATTGGGGTTCTTGGACATCAGTAGGTAAAACGAGTATTCAATATTCTAAATGGAAACAAGTTTAGAAATGTATGAGTTAAATTTTTTGTTAGGGACATGAATTCAGAATGATCCCAGTTGTTTGTATG
>JBBDHI010000020.1:16489948-16500418 GCA_037177115.1 Craterocephalus stercusmuscarum
AATGCACTTTTAAATACACTATTAAAGGAGCTATACCTGATATTATTTTAATCTTTCTGAGAAAAATGGTTTCTACATGGTATATTATGCTGTAAACGGGGCAAGTCCATAAAAAACGAAGGACTCATTGATTGCGTATATTTACGAGTCCAGGACATTTCAGTTAGCGGCTACGTTTTTAGCTTTGGCATGTTGCTCTTTCTCTGCCAATTCCGCAACTTACGGATTCCTAGGGGAATGCTCTTACGTCACGCTAAAGCTAAAAACTAGCCGCTTTCGCTAACTAAAATGGCCTCGTACATAAGCGGCATCAATGAGTCATTCATTTTTACCACATAATAAAACACAATATACTGTGTACAGTAGAAACCATTTTTCTTAGAAAGATTCAAATAATATCAGGTATAGCTCCTTTAATATTAGTCACATTACTTGTAAGCTAATATTTTTCTGAGCAGCCCTTCGAGCCAATCAATGCAATCACACGTTTTCTCTAACAGACTTCTACACCAGTTGGCACATATTCTGGCCCACTGCTCATCAGCAAAGTGTTCACATAAGTCCAGGACCATATTGTTTTTTTTGTTTTGGTTTTTTGTTTCAACTCAATTAAATTAAACAATGTCCTATTTCACTAAATCAAAATGTATCAAATTTATATTTATTAATTGTTTTTCAGTCTCCTGTTATTTGAATTACTATTAAGAATTTTGTCTTTTCTTTAATGGAAGAGGATGAATCATTTTGCAGACACATACACGTATACACGCTTCCAGGGGAGCGAATGAGTTTACAGTCAGTCGTGGCTATAGTGAATGCAGCCATGGGAACTGGAAGGTGGTGACTACATCTCTCTCCTTTTAGTCGTTCTAATAAACAAATACACAAACACGCTCTTACACAGACACATGCAGCCAAACGTTTTGTCATTCCCATGAGCAGTGCTCTATTTACCGAATGGATGGATGGGGGATGGTTCACCTCTCTCTTAGGGTTTTTTTTTTTTTTTTTACAAGTGTGTGTGTGCGTGTTTGTGCTTGGGCGCGCGTGGGCGTGAGGTTTGTTTCAATGAACCACAATGACAACAACCACAATTGCTCAAGTTTAGTCTGTGGGCCGCAGCTGTGTCGTGATGAACATTTTTCCAGTGCACCTCACAGAAAGGTAAAACAGCTGATATGATCTCTTAATGTTCCCTCGTTGATAAACACATTGCAACACCTATATAGTATTACTGGCTTTTGGATGGAAACTAACCAGTTCAGAGTAGAACATTTCCTTTTGGATGTACACAGCAAACATTACCTCTTCAGTCAGAAATGAGTTTTGTTTGACACATTACAATTTCCCTAAACGAGAAATACCAATAATTAAGCTGTAAGTATCTGTGTATGTTTATGTCACCTTTAAGAAGACGTTGGTGAGCTTAACTCCAATACAGCTCCGGGGCCCGCTACCAAAAGAACATAGAAAGTGCTCTTGACCTGCGTTCCTGTGGATGCAAAAGAAGATAGTTTGAGATGGGCTTTGTTAAAGAAATCAAAGTGTCCTAACAAATAATTCCTTTCAAACTTAAAAGGTTACAGAACTTTCGAGACAAATTGAGAAATGTTCATTTTCAACTTGTCTCAGCTTTTTAAATGTTATTGTTCTTAATTCAGAGTGACTCAGCAGAATCATGCCTGCTTCATGACGTAATAATAAACAACAACCGTAAAAAAACTGTGAGAGCGTTGTCATCCCCAGGCAAATATGGCATCGGTCATATGATAAACATATGTCAGAGTGGAAATCACATGATTAACACCCTTTACAAATGACAGAGTTTGCAGCATCCCATGACAGCCTATTTGCAGGACAATCTGACTGGGCTTTATGGATCTTAGTTAAAGTTCTCCTTTTCTTACTGTAGATCACTGTCTATTCCTTCAATTTTTATGTTTCTTGATACTAGCATTTACACAACATATCCCTCTTATATGGATTATTTGGTTTTAATTTTCAGAATTTCCTAAAGAAAGAGTTATGCATTCGTACGCAGTCCCTGTAAACGCTGTTCTACGTACATAAATCTGATCCATTTGACATTAAACATTTCAATTACAGACATTTATTCCCATTTCTGCTGTAGTCTCTTTTTACTGCACCTTGCGTGACGGTGGCACAAATATGTCTGTATGTCAAAACCAAAACACACATCAGTGCTTCAGTGTTTGCAATGATCACAAGCTTCACAGGAAATATTCGAAGGTCAAGGACTAAACACATGACTCTGACTGAAGGGAAATCATATTTACAGCCAAAACACCTTCCTCCCCGAGGATGTGGCTCACGTTAAGTAAATCTAAAAGGTGGACAAAATCATGAAGCCGACTGATGGTCTGAGTCTCTCTTACGCTTAAATAGATGCTGGTTATTTCAAGCTTTCAGTCAATAACCTGCTGATGCCGGACATCTCTTGCCACTTGAGTCTAATGTATCCTGTCTTTCTGAAACCTGAGCTCTGATTAAAGGCAAACAGGAAGCATCAGTGATGTGTGGAGTCTGGAAACAGTGTTGGATGGTTTGTGAGTGAGAGGAAGGAGAATATTAGTGTACCATTCGCTACTGGTTTAATGTACTATCAGGTCCATGTTTGAACAGGAAGACGGAGCCTTGTTATACTGAGACATAGGGATAGGAAGTCATGAACAGCATGAAGCTATTTGGATAGGAAGCTAATCAGAGGGGAAAAATCTGTTGTCCAGTCATAATTCATTTTCCTACTATGAAGTATAGATGGGGCAATCTGACATACTGAGTCACAGGTCAGTCAGATTAGCTAGAAGTTTACATTGAGATGCCTTTGTATGGAAAAAGCTAACAAACTGGAAATCACCCAAAAAAACGTTTGCTTTCGTTTGAAGGACAATTCATGTGGGCTTAAATGGATTTCTCTTTAAGGAGGTTGGGTTTCACACTAATGTGTTGTGTTGCAACTGGGTCTGTGTTGCAACATGGTGTCACATGTGACCCTTGGGGAATGCACTGCGGACCACGTTGCTACACTGATGTTCTGTGGTTGAGAAAGAGTAATAAGTAAAGGGTGACAATTGCGAGATGCAGAAGTAATGAGGCGTAAACTCTCACATTGTGTGGTTCCCAGTCTGAGTGGCTTGAAGCTTCAGTTGCCACTCAGAAATGCTGCATCACCAAACTAGCAGCAATCTGACTGCTAACTAGTGTAGGTCAAACACTTAATGCTTGCAAGTACAAATACATTTGAAAATGTCACTTAAACTACAGCTAAATGTTTTAGTAATGTACAAAAATAAAACATAAATACTATCTTGTATCACAGATGAACCAATATGGACATGTTTAGAACAAGATATTAGAAAATAAATGTTTTGTTTGCTTAGTTTCCATAATAGTTTGGAGTTTTTTCCACTTTTTTGTTCATAAAAAGAGTCTGCATCATGAAAATGCTTTAAAATCCACACAAAAATTGTAGTATCACCCTCAGAACAAACAGGTCCCGAGTTGTCTGAAATGCTTAGTTTGCAGTCCAAGGCCAGATAGAATCTACTGGTCAATCAGGATTGAGTCTTAAAGACACATGAGCAAAAGCAGGGTTTCCCACACAAACTGGTATGAGGCGCTTCAGAAATGCAGTCAGAGAAACATTGAACATATAGCAACCCTATTCAGTAGTATTGTATCTAAAGAACCGTTTTGTTTGACAGGATATAACGATTTCATTGCTCTTTTACTTTTTTATGGATACCACCAAATTAAACCTGTAAACGAACATGATCATGGACTGTAGGTGGCAATGATGGAAAAATGACAAATGTTGACATTTGCAAGTCATGTTGGTGTGTATTAATCAAAAGTAATCATGTTAATGCAATGCAAATGCATGAAACCTTAAAAATTACCATATCCTACGAGAACAGATAAGTATTCATTTGTTTTTTGTTTTTTTGGTGAGGGGGTGGTGGAAGGGCTTACACAAGAGGGAAAGCCCCTGTTCTGAAATTCATCTGAAACCAACAGAACAGTCCCCTGCAGTAGCTCAGATTTTTATCTGTGCTTTGGTTGCATTTCCGAGCCATTTATCTGGGGCCTGAGTGTGTGTGTGGGCGTTTGGCTGATGGGATGTTAACTTGCCAGCTACATTATTTGCTTCCAACTGAAAAAGCACATACACACACAAAAACACACACGTAGATGGCAATCCACCCTGGTACAACATATGCACACACACACAAAGACAGACACAAAAACACAACAACCAAAAAAATAAAATAACATAAAAAAAAAAACAGATGAAACTGTGATGACTGTAGGTGGACATGTTATATAACGGAACTGCAGTCATTAAATTAAAGAGCCAGGTAGCATGAAAAGGAGCCTGGAAACCATCACAGCAGACAGGAAAGCAGCTTACAGGAAGACTGACAGATGGAGATAGGAAGGAGAAAGAGATCGGATGATAAATAAAAGAAGGTAAAGCAAGCACACGTCCATAAAGATACTCATAGGCTGAAGCATCAAACCTGAGGGAAATCAAAAGTATGAGCAGCAGTTCAGGTTAAAAAAAATAGCCATGGTTAATATCCTCTGCACCTGCAGTATGTGCATAACAACAGCGTAGTTTTTCAGGTTTATGAGGAAATCCACTGCAGATCTGGTTTTTGATGGAATTAATTGACAGTAGAAAAATCAAATATACAAGATTCATCTTTTATTTCTCATCCTGAAATTATCATATGCTCCATACACAGTATGGACATTTCAGAAATTTGCTTATTGTCTTTTTATTTTGTGCAATTTCAGTCGATGCACTTTCTGGATTTTTGCATCATGCTGCCTAGGAGGAGAATCTCTGACTCATTCCTTGACACCACCCCGTCCTGCACGATGCACATTACACGCCGAATCACCCAGAAAGCACAGAGGGAATCCCCATTGGTAAAAATAGGTGTGAGGTCGCCAGTTACCATGGCAGCAACTACCTGTCTATTCATTCATAGATTTTTTTTTTTTTTTTTTCTTAGCTGAGTGCTGCTATTACAGACCTTAAAAATGGCCCCCGTTGACATGCTAAGCTTGTGTCTATAGTGGGAACATCATCAGGGAGTACATTGTCTGGGCAGATATCTGGCGTTTTTTATTTCCTCTTAAATTTCAAACAGGATTAAATCACACATCCCTGTTAGCTGCAAACAGTGGTTTCACAATTTGTTTTTCTCTCCTATTAAACACAGTAAGAATCAGTGAAATAGATGCAAGTTTAGAGAGACGACAACAACAACAAAGAAGGATCCTCATTTCTCTACCCCATCACACTCTAAAAGGCATCACGGTAAAGCAAACAGCTGCTCCCCCAACACACAAACACACACACACACACACAGGGAATCCCTATTGGTAAAGATGGTAGCAGGTGACGAGTTTCCATGGCAGCAGAAGAACATATTCAAAGATTCTGCTCCCCCCTCGTCTCTGCTGGCTGAGTGAATGAGCATGAATGAGAATAAACAGGTGAATGGAGGAGACGGATTAATAGAGTAAAGGGCTGACTGAGAGACTGAATCAGTGAATGAGCCAGATGAAGCTGTTGTTATCCAGAAGTCGAAGACAGAGAGTGGCTGTGCATCTCTTCTTCTGCACAGAAGGCATTTTTGATCAGCATAACCATCTGAACAGCAACATGCAAGCGATAAGGATGCAGTCAGGTTTATGTGCCCGGATGCTGTAAATGTGTTTGCATTGGCTGCTCCCGTAAAAGGTATTAGCAACTATAACAACTTTAATAAATAAATATGTCCAAAAACCCTGATCACTGGCAAAAGAAGGGGCTGGGGCGTCGGTTTCTGAACGCTCATTACTTGTCAGATAAAACTAGTGTCTGTTTTACCCCAGGGCAGATAGATCAGGCAGCAACAGTTACACATCCGTATCTGAACTCAATCTATGTAAACAGGAAATTGTGCAGATAGACTTGTTTAAAACAAACATTCAACATCAGTACTGCATCTGCGAGGTAAAGCCAGATGGCTGAGGTAGACCAGCTTGGGGGACTCTAGACTGGGTCTCTGCGTTTTGGATTTGATGCGGTTGTGTTTGCTTCATCGGGTATAACTTTGTTACCTTATGGTTCACCGAATTTTTTGACGACCTCTAGATAAAACGGTGGTGTTCACGGTAATTCCACAGATTAATCTCTTCGCCCTAATAAAAATCCCAAGATTATTTGATAAATGTTGAAATGTTGGCAATCAGATAAAACAATCAGTGAAACTAAAAGAAGTGAGAAATAAGTCCTCTGACTTACCGTCCCACATCTCCTCTGGCCTCTTTCTAAAGACCTGGCTGTTTATTTATACTGTAAGCGAGTAATCAGAGCGTCTGCTGTACAAGTCTAACACTGCAACATCAGGTCGGCAATGAGAAAAATCCTAATGTTTGTTTAGGTCAACACTTTTGTTGTGTGCCTGTCAGACCGATTTAGCTCCAAATCTCTGAAACATATCTATGCTCTAATGCACACTGAGCAATATCCTGTATTTTCCTACTTTTTCTTCTTTGTGGTTTTATGAAAATTACTTTTTGAGACACATTTCATAGATGTGTCATAGTGCTGAAAGCTTCCTCCCTATTACTCTGCTAATGGTCAGTGTGGGATTATGTGTGAGCGAGTGTGATATCACAATTAGTGGAACCAGAGCAACGCAGGTAATGCTCAGCCATGCTGTTCAAGGTTTCACACCAAGAATCTCACAAATCCTCCAAAAACTATTACAAATATTTAAACAGTGGTGTTACAAGTGTTTTTGGAGACTGCTGGAGGCACTGTGTTTACTGGCACTGGGATACTGGTATACTGAATGACAAAAAAAACTGGAGGATTTCCTGAAATGTGAATCCAATGCACTCACAGGCAGGAACAAGTATAAATGAGGGAGTACATGACAACAAAACTGCAGAGGAATGCGGACTCTTTCTTTCCAGATGGACTCCCGTCAGCTTGTATTTTCATATTTACCCTTTAAACTGTTGCATAATGCAGATTAAAAATGGCATGACTTTGTCTACTGCAAAAGGCAATGCAAAATTAAATGAAGTAAAGAAGGAGAGCCATATCTTCCCAAGAAAAAGGTGGGGTCAGACCCCCTCTTACGGGGGAAAAATGGTTCATGGATAACTTAATATAATATTTATGTAATTTAATATAAAAGCATGGAAAATGTTGTTCATCAAAGATGGATGATAAATGAATGCGACTACCTATGCCTCATAATCATGTGCTCAGCATTACCGATCGCTCACAGTTTTATGTACAGATATTACTCTGAGAGTGTGTCACAGAGCATCTTCATCTCTCTCTACATCTGTGCTCATGGCGTGTCGGTAGTTTATAAAATCAAAACTAATAAATATGTGACAGACTAGTGTGGTATGATACAGGACATTTGCTTAATGGTAGAATATTTTTTTAACTTTGTGCCCATGCAAACACCTCTTTATTCAAGATAAGTCCCACTTCTGACTCATGCATTGTTAGTTAAGTTTATTGAATACAAGACAACAATTAAAGTCGTCGCTCAAAATGCTGTTAAATGATCATATTAAACAAGTGCTTACTGCTGGCCTTCTGTCTGCAGACAGAAAAGTGCACATAAAGGATCCCGCTTCTTCCTGGACTCAGGTTTGTGTTCAACACGGGAGGCACACTCGTTGGAATTTTCCCCGTAAGTTATCCTTGGTGCACTTTGTGATTCATGACCATGATTTGAATATACTAACTAGCATAGGACATCCTGACAGCCTCACCTCCCGCTCCATCGTTCCGGCAGGAAGTCATCAGGATGCTGGAACACCTCTGGGTCACGGTGGACAGAGTGGCTTATGTAAATTGCACCGTGGCCTTTAGGGATGTGAAACCCTGCGAGGGTGCAGTCCTACACAAGCACACACACACACACACAAACGCATGTTATCAAACACTTTTAGTCATTATTATAACAAATCCTTTGCATAATAATATTTCTGGGCTTTAAAGGAAAGCACAACACCGGCTCTATATTATTAGTGTTGATAATAAATCTGAATGATAATTCCCTCCTATTTTCTTTTTTTTTTTTTGTCACGCATTTCATATTTGTTTACTGAAAAACATCCACCTTGAGGCAAACAGAGCACTTGCCTGTTTGGTTGCCCGGTTCACCTTTTCACTGCATCCATTAGCAGCCGCACTAATGGACTGCCAGAGAACATGATCACTGTTTCTCTTTCTTCTGCACTCCCATTTGTCGCTCTGCCTCTCTCTGGTAGAGCGGAAAATCTTTTAAAAATCTCTCTTCTCCCAGTCCTCGTAGAAAGATGCCTCTGCCTCTCGCTGACTTCATTCTCGCCCAAACTCCCTCACACTTGTACACACAGTCAGGTTGCTAAATATGTTGCATATCTTAGTTCCACTTGACGGAAAGTCCCGTTTTTCCACCTGACCGTGAATCCTAATCATCTCTGACACACCTTCCCACCCACATAATGAGGTCCTCGCCAGCCTTTTGCTCTCGCCTCGTTCGTTTACTTTTATTAGTGCGGGTTACACAAAGTATTGGCAGGGGACGGCCTATGGCGGCGGCAGAGTGCCACTAATTACCTGAAAATTGTCTTCAAAGAGCTGCTTTAAGCTGGAATACTTCTTAACTCAAATAATGTAATGTCTACCTGAGTCTCTGAGGAGGTTTTACTCCTCCTTTGTTTTCCCTCTTTAATATCACAGCCCTGGTTGAATCAGATTCCCACCGATATTGATGATATTATCCAAAGCCTCACACACACACACAATGAAACCGGAATTAAAATGGAAATGGAAAAGTTTCCACTTCACAGCGTCACTGTGCAGATCTGCCCAACCAGAGTACCTGACCTCTGCTCCGCTTCCTTCCGGGGGAGAGCAGAAAGAATCAATCCCAGAGAGCGATCAATGCCTTCTATTGGGTCATTGCATAAGCATGTTTGATGAGGTCACAGCGATCATAGCTATGTGTAGCGGGAAGAGGCTGAACCGTACATCCTCAGAGTGCGCAATGAGCTGATCAGGAAAGGGGACTCTGAGAAGAGGTGGGGTTCTACTACTGCTACTGTTTAATTTAATGCAATCTGTGTTTTAACACAGAAAGTAGGCCTAATCAGTAAAATATACTCATGTAGAGTAGTTGAGATTTTATGAAGCTAGGCTTTCATGCATGATACCAGTTGACAAAAACATGTACAATTTATGGAACAATTAAAAACAAAATGTGGTATAAATAAAGAAAATATATTTTGAACACAAAAGAACAGCGCTGAGCTCAGTAGCTTGGAAATGCTCACTTTGTTTTTACAAATCGCATATCAATCTGTTTCATGCTGAGCTGCCGCTCAAAATAAGTGAAAAACTTTAATACAAGCCAAACCCCCCACCAAAAAACAAACAAACAAACAAAAAAAAAACTAAACAAAACTGGTAACTGACACTTTTTTCATAAAACAGTGAAATTTACAGGAATCGAAGCTGTAACAGTTCAACTGACCAAACATGAAATATTAATTCATCATATGACTGAAATGGAAAATCTTAGTGTCCAGATCCTGAGAGAATTACATTTTTGTTCATAATTTATGTGGGTACAGTTCCGCACACACACACACACACTCCAGAACCTGAGGTTGATTTTCATCTACAGTCACCTGTTGCCATCTAGTGGAAGGAAGAGTTGCTGCAAAACAACCAGATCTCATGGGACAGTTCAGGGCTGCTGACATGTTCTTTTTGTTTAAAAAACAAACAAACAAACAAACAAACAAACAAAAAAACGAGAAAGAAAAGAAAAAAGAAGACACAAAATCAACTAACAAAACTCTTTTAAATTGAATTGAGGGGATGTATTTGATTGAATGTACCTTTCCATGGATGGAAACAGTTAAAACCTTTTTACATCATTTATAAAATATTAATGATAGCGACTGCATTAAAGAAACTTTAAATGAAGTTTCCAACTTTGAACCTGTGTGCATCTGACTTATTCTGATCTCATTGATACTCATTAAGAACGTTCATGGAGCCATCCGTGCCCTGCAAACCTTCATGACTTTGTGTTCTAGCCCAGAGCATCACGTGACAGCTGTGTTTTACTTTATGGAACTTTGTCACATGCCAGCTACTAGATATCAGCGCATTGGCCATTTGAACATGCACAGTTATGGTGGCAAGGGAGAAAACTAAAGTGAAAGTGATGGAGGCAGACATAAGACAAGAGTAAACACTGGAGTGACTTTTAACGGTTGGAGAGAGCTAAGAGGTAAGACATAACACGAAACTTTCATTAGGGGGCTTAAAAGTGTAAAAACCTACTACTTTAAAGGGAACATATCATGGAAAATCCACTTTTTTAAGCCCTTACATACCTGTTTTTGCCTTTTCCAAGCGGTCCG
>JBBDHI010000020.1:16571634-16581888 GCA_037177115.1 Craterocephalus stercusmuscarum
GTAAAACATGATAGTAAGGTATTTATTAACTAGATTTGTGTTAATTAGCTTGGTTTTCTAGGACAAATGTGGACAGATTCAGAATTCTGGTCTTTTCACTCATATTTAAAGTCACAACACTAGATGATACTTTACAGAGCTCCTTTTTCGACCCTGGATGTTTCTGCCGACACTGAAGACTTTAGGTTTGCTTTTGTTTTCCTGTACCTGCCACTAGGTGGGAGTAACATAACATTAGATTACATTACAAATTCAAACTGCATTATTCACTGTAGTGTATACAGCATTAGACACAGCTGTCCCAGCTAAACGGACATAAAAGCTGGGACAGTGACGACATTGCCCCTGTATTAGTATGCGTACAAAATGTGCGCTGATTTTTAAGTTCTTAACCAGGAATTTATCGAGTCTAACCTTGAAAAAGCTCCCTCAGTTTCAAGTCAGGCGAGCCCCTTTGGCCAAAAAAAAGGCCAGATCAGTTAGTATTATTAATTTAGTACTACTACTTTATGAAAGGGGCAAGCTTGTGTCCCATATTCTATCTATAACACAAATGCTAAGACTGCTCTGGAAATGAACATGTGTCCTTTTCAGAGCAGTTCCTGGATTATTTGACTCTGCTTCATCGTTTGCAAATTCTAGTTTGGTTTTCCATATTTTAATAAGCTCCAGATTGACCCACTGTTGGACAATCTTTACATAACACGTTTGCTCACCTATCTCAATTATTACATAATAGATAGCTTTATATTTATCAATAATGTAAACCTCTCTGGCTGCCTGGAAAAACAAAGTCTCACAGTTCATTAGAGGAGTTTGTTCAATATTATCATCAACTTATCATTTAATGCATGTGTATCTGTCTTTATTGAGGCTCAGATTATAACTTTTAATGAAAAACAATATAGGATCATTACATCAACATAGAGCTGAAGTTTATATGTTTGCTTTAATCCAAATTAAATCATTATTTCATCTCATGATAATTGAACAACTCTTTAAAAAATCATTGATTTCTTTCCCGCACATTTCACACAGATCCCAGCCGCACCTCACTCTGCTTGTTGCGGCTCAGGTGTAGCTTATCTTCAAACTAATCTGTGTTTAAACAGTTTGACATGTTGACACATCGGTCGGTGTCCATTTTCTCTTTTGCAATCACTATTTCAGGACCAGACATTCATCAGAGGAGATAAACACTCTGATCAAGTAAAAAATTGACTTGATTTAAGCTCTTTCCCCACACACACATACACACACACATATAAGGCCCAACCCACTCCCGGTGTCAGACCAATGGGGAACAGTGTGAGGGTGAGGAACGGGCTGCTGTTATGATACTATATAGTCACCAGGGCACACACTCTGACATCTACTGCTCATATGGCATCTGAGCAGAAACGGAGACAATCATAGAGCTGAAACAGAGAAATATAACATGAGAAGAGACTGATGCAGTCAACACACCTCTGACTTAGATACCACACATCCTAACTTTTGTTTGTCCATGAAGCAGTAGCTCTGCAGGTGAGTACGTCATCACTCTGCCACTGGAGCACTTCTAAAGATTTAGAAAAAATAGTTTTGCACGTGAAACTACTGATGCTTTCAGAGGAACTTTTTTAATATCCTGAGCATAGTTTTAAAGATAGAATTAGCAGCAAACAACACGACCTGAAGGAACATGTTCTTAGATTTCCTTTCATTGTTAAACTGTAAAACAATCAGATGTGATTACATCATGAATGTTTTCATTGGCCGGATTTGCATTTAAATCAGAATGAGCGCTGCTAGCATCTTTGCCATTATTACTGTACCTTGTGCTGTCTCACTGTTTGAAATGACTTCAGAGATCCTCAGGCTCATGGCTGATCCAATGACGACGTAAAGTTTTCTGCAGATTTGCACATGCCTGTAATAAACATGGTTCAGTTACTTTTCAGTTAATCGTTCTGTGCTATAAACATTGTAGTGCGGGTCAAATTCAAGGCCAAAAAGCTTAAAAACCAAAGCAAAAAAACTTTCTTAGCTGTGATACAGACAGACATTGCTTTAATAAAAAATAATCATAATATATTTTGAACAGAAAGAGTCAACGATTCAACTTGGATGTCATCAGCTCAACGTTGTAGACTTTTATGTGACGAAATTGAAAACATCTCGTGACCACATTATGCGGGAAAACTCATCTGAGGTCATTTCTGTGCAGCAGCGCTGTCTTTTCATAGATAAGAGGCATGGAAGAGTGATTAGAAGAGGCTCGCAGCCACACACACTCCAGTCAGTTGATTTCAGGGTTGACACTGAAATAAATTGCATTTGTTTGGCTCCAGAAGGCTCTCACAGCGACTCCTGTCAAACCCAGCAGTTTCCATCTGTTAGCCAGAGTGAAATACTTCCCAAAGAGTAAGGCCATTTTTTGAAAAGGGCTTTTATTTGTCTCCTGTCCTCAGTTATTTAAGGGGGTTAGTGAAAACTAATCCTGTCTGACTTTGTGAGAAAGATCAGCAGTAGAATTAAAGGTAAATTAGGAGATCTTTTAAATAATCAAACACCGTAAAACTCAGTTTTCTCTAATGCAAAGTAAACTGGGAAACCACTTGTCCTTTTTCCATGAGTTTATGAGACTCCATGCATCACACATACCAGCGTTGTGATGGCAGAGGCAGATTAAGCATTATTTGAAGTGTTTTATGGTTTCTGGTGCATGTAATCTTTACTTCGGCACAGCTGCTTCTGAAAACAATGAATCTTGTTAGAAAATCTGCAAACAAGCAGACATCATCATGGGCTGTCAAACATGTGCTGATCACTTGATCAGTGAATGTGTAAGAGGTAATGTCATTCATGGTTGTAAGGACCCATTAACCTCCCTTCATAGAGACATTTCCATCAAAGCCCACAGGAAGTTGAATGAGCCCAACATATAAAAGCAATAATAGCATAGCGATTTTAGATTTACTCTTCAGCCTGTGCATTCTCTACCCATATGCACAAGCACTTAAGTTCTTTCTTTCTCCAGTATTCTGTCATTTTTATTAAATTTGGTAGCCTATATTAGTTTTTTGTGTTGTTATAATAGACACACAAACAAACTTCAGTATTCTTATGCTTCAACTTCTGATGTTGGCTACAGTCAGTGACCTTTAAAAGAGTCCTGGAAGTAAATTTTTAGGAAGAAAAAACAATTGTTTCTAATTCATCTGCAATCTTAGGCGTATTGATCTAGTCAGTGAAGATAGCATTTAGTCTAAGAACTTGAAATGTTTGTTTCAAAGAGTAATTTTGATACATGACTGGATACATAAAAACTTGAGGCTGATATTTGTATCAGTGTTCACCAAACTTTTCAAAGGGTTTTTGTTTTGGGTGTCAGGTGACCTGCAGAAACCTTCATAGCAGTCCATCCAACACTAAAGAAACAAATCTAAAGAAAAAAAGATCAGAGGGCAATCAGATGTATGCACACTTTAATGTTTATATATATTTAAGAAACTGCAGACATTTCTTCCCCCAAACATGTCTAAAAGACTCTTGGAGATTATTTTATTTTCCTTATTTAGTTTTCTCACAATCACCATCAGGCCTGACTTCATGGCCATTCTCCATTTATAGAAAATCTCTTGGTTTTCCCATCATTTCTGCATATTTCCATAAGAGCCTGCCTTCAATTAACCCCATCCAACAAAATTATTGTAGATGTTTTTATATAGATAAGAAGAAGTTATGCCAGATATAGAAGGGTAGTGAAGGACAAAAAACTGAACCCTTTTCATCTTTAAATCATCTCTATTTCTCATTCATTATAAGCACCTAAACAAAGCTTTAAATTCATCTTTGTTGTAAATAAATGGGATTAAATTACAGAACCACACAGAATTCTATGTTAGGAAAAAAAATAGCAATGTACATTGGATGGGATTTTATTGGATTTTATTGGATGGACTGAGTAGTATAACAAGAAACTAGCCTACAGCTTCATGTGAGCAGCAAATATTTTCCCTAGCCAACTGGATAAAGGAATTAATTAACTCTAAGCCCACTGTAAGTTTATTCTTTTACCAAGAGACTGATTCTATTGTTAATTTGTAATCCTGAGTGAATATTCAAACGGAGGGCTGATCCAGAAGTTTAATGGTTGATGTCCAGAAAGAAACTATGCAAATAAAATGACACTATAACCGATGTAGCAGCAGTTACATTCAACGCTCTTTGCTCCTTGGAAGATGTAAGCATCCATAAAAGAACAGCTTGTAGTTGGTTCGCTTGTATCCAGGCTGTAAAAAATGTTCAATAAAACTGGAGAACAAAAAGATCAACTGCAGCCCAGTTGGGTCATCATTGTTCAAACATGACTAAAGTTGGGGGAGAGAGAGAATAACCATCTTTGAGGTTTAAAACACCTATCAAACTTGAGAGATAAAGTGCACATGCACTGAGATAAAAATCTGCTTGTTGATCTTGAATGTCTTTCCCAGGAGCACAGCTGACCACCCAGTCGTCTACTCTACACTCTTCCTCTCACCGTGCTGCCTCCTCCTCTTCCCTGAGAACATGGAGGAAGCCTCCAGGGTTACAGACACCCCACTTGTACCGCCGCCCCTCCTGGAACGGCGGGCACGCCAGCGACAGCCCACGATCGTAACCCTAAAATCCAAGCTGAAGAAGAGTGTGACATGCTCTGTGCCGAGAGTCCGATCCACCCTGACAGGATTCTTCCCTGTGGTGCGCTGGCTGCCAAAATACAAGCTCAGAGAGTATGTCTGGGGTGACGTCATGTCTGGGATGATTGTAGGCATCATCTTGGTACCACAGGCCATTGCCTACTGCTTACTAGCAGGAGTAGAGCCAATCTATGGCTTATACACCTCATTCTACGCCAACATAATCTACTTCCTCATGGGGACGTCTCGACATGTGTCTGTGGGGATCTTCAGCCTCATGAGCCTCATGGTTGGACAGGTAACATCATACTTGGTTCATGTTCTGTTTAAAACAAAGTGAACTGAAACTGTAGTATACTAACGAGAATTTTGCTAACATTGCATATTTGTATACAGGTGGTGGACAGGGAGATGTTTCTTGCTGGTTTTGACCTCAATGAGGACTCCACATCATCTCCTGATATCCTAAATAGCACACTCGGCACCAACCTCACACATGGTGGCGTTCATACAGTGGAGGTGATGGGTATGCAGTGCGGGAAGGAGTGCTATGCCATCAGTATCGCTGCTGCTGTTACCTGCCTGGCTGGGGTCTATCAGGTAAAGGAACAGGTGTATTCCCACTTTAATTCCTAAAAGTCTGCAAATGGCATCGCCGCAATCTCCAACTCTCTAAGAAATTGTGTTGTATACAATTAAACTATTTTTATAAATAATTATGAGGAAACAATGAGGAATTTTTCTTCCAGCCTTGTTAAACATGTTTATGGTTGTGCAAATTGACTTAAATTTTTCAGTCTACAAAAACTCTCGATCTCATATATTTAGAAGCTGATACAAAGAAAATAATTCCCTCCTGCTTTATTGTGCAAGATGGTGAACATTAACAGCATAAAACTATCTGCTATGTAAAGATATAGTGTCTGGATGGAATCTTTTTCTGAAACAGCTTCATAAAAAGTAGGAACGTTTCTGTTGGTTTATTATTTCTATGTTGTAACAATGCTTCCTGAAAAGTATATTTTACTGTGGGAAAATATACTTTCCTTTCTAAATGGAGCCATATGTAATATGTAACGAAAATAGCCCATCTGGGCCTCCCCTATGAAATGTTTGCCAACTACTCTGCCAATGCCCAATTGTGCGTTTTCTGCCACTGCCACTTCTTGTTGGGTGGTGTCTAGTGGACTGAAGTCTGAAGAAACAAGACATCAATCAAACAATTTATTTATCTCAGTTGCAAGTCTAAGACCCATACACAGCCACAACAGCCTGCTCATGCTGGTCACAGCGCATCAAGCAGGACAGAGTTTGGTCCGAAACTGTGAAGATAGGAGATTGCCACTGGCTGCAGAATCTCGTCTCAGTTTCTGCACTGAGATTTCCTTCAAAGATGACAGTGTGATCTTTATTATTCCAGTGGCGGAAATGCTGCCTAACACCGTTACACTGCCTCCACCAAAAACTTTTACCCTATTGGAGCAGTCAGCAAAGCATTCTCTTGCATCTTCTCCACACCTTGACATTATGACCCAGTGACAATGAGGTACCTGTCTGGCAGCATCTGGGTACCAGCAGCTCTAAACAGGAGTCAGGGCTGGAAGAAGCTGTTTGAGAAGATTTTGAAAGCTTTTCATGGACGTGATCGACACAGCCTACTGAACTCCCATTGATATGTCTTTATAAATGTGAAACCTCCCAACAGTGCAATATTTATTGCGAAGAAGCATTGTTAAGATTAGGAAGTAATTCAGTGTAGCTAAACAAACTGTCATCAGGAGATGGTCCATTATTTCTGATTCAGGAGCAAATGCCTACAAATTCTTTCAACCTTTCAATTAATCGACTTTGGTTTCTGACAAGTCTGTTCAGACATTTTATTGACATTGCTTGTAAAGGATGCCTCTTCACAAGCTGCTTAAAACAGGATTCATGCTCCCAGACATTTAAGATAAGAGGAAATGTTTACTACTCTTTGTGTCTACGTTGCTTTTGTCATGTCCTTCAATTTGCTGTTTCTTTCTTCCTCTTCCACTTCCTTCTACAGATTATGATGGCAGTGTTTCGGCTAGGATTTGTCTCTGTGTACCTTTCAGCTCCCATGCTCGATGGCTTTGCCACAGGAGCTTCTTTCACCATCCTGACCGTGCAGGCTAAATACCTGGTGGGTCTAAAGATTCCTCGCCACCAGGGCTATGGCACAGTGGTCGTAACCTGGATCAACATCTTTGCCAACATTCACAAGACCAACTTTTGTGACCTCATCACCAGTGCCATCTGCATCTTTATATTAGGTCTACCTTTTTTTTTTTTAATTGATAGAAATGAAAATATTCCATATTAAAAAAATATGGAATAACACTTGTTTTTAAATCCAGTGACAGGTAAAGAGATCCAGGAACGCTACAAGGATCGTCTAAAGATCCCTCTACCAACAGAGCTGGTAGTGGTGGCAGGAGCTACGCTGGCCAGCCACTTTGGAGAGCTCAACACCAATTATGGTTCCAGTGTTTCTGGTCACATCCCCACCGGTTTCATCCCTCCTCAGGTGCCTGCCTTCAGTTTGATGCCGCGGGTGGCAGTGGATGCCATTCCTTTAGCAGTCATTAGGTAATTTATGACCAGTTGAATAGCATCATCACCCTCTGGTTGAGACAAAGCACATAATCATGAATAGATTTTGATTGTACTTGCTTTCCACTTAGGACATATTCATCCCTTTTGTTTTGTGATAATTTAGATTGGTGCATTCGAGACAACAGCTGAGTATGATTGTTGTCTCATTAGCCATCCTATTGTGACTACACTCAAACATAAATTGTACCTGTTTACTTGTAGTTTTGCCTTCACCGTGTCGCTGTCCGAGATGTTTGCCAAGAAAAACGGCTACACCGTTCGCCCCAACCAGGAGATGCTGGCCATCGGCCTGTGTAACGTCATCCCTTCCTTCTTCCACTGTTTTACCACCAGTGCGGCACTGGCAAAAACCATGGTGAAAGATTCAACAGGTTGCCAGACCCAGGTGAACCCCAGTTGGTTGAAAACAATAGTACCCATTGATGACAGATCAACCATTCTTTGTTCTCACAGTATCATTTACTTCTCAAGTTTGAGGCATATGATGAATTGGCCAGGGAGAGCAAACCAGAAGTCCCCAGAAATAAGCAAAATTCTTCCTTTTCGTCCTTCTGTTCCAGGTATCGAGTCTGATCACCGCCCTGGTGGTTCTACTTGTCCTCCTATTTTTTGCTCCTTTCTTCTACGCGCTCCAGAAGTGCGTCCTTGCTTGCATCATCATTGTTAGCCTAAGGGGGGCGCTGAGGAAGTTCAGAGACGTCCCAGCGAAGTGGCGCGCCAGCCGGAATGACGCTGTTGTTTGGCTGGTTGCCATGTCGGCCACCGCTCTGATCAGCGTGGAGCTGGGGCTGCTCATTGGCATTGGCTTTTCCATGAGCTGCGTCATCGTCAAGACTCAGAACCCAAAGGTGAATGAATGAGATGTAGACAAAGCTTTGATGAAGACTGCCATCCAAATAGCCTTACTGATTTTATATGTTTGATTTTAGGTGTCTCTCCTGGGCCAGGTCAGTAACACTGATCTATATGAAGACTTAGAGGACTACAAGAACCTCAAGCCACCCACTCGGGTTCAAATCTTCCGCTTTCATGCTCCTCTGTACTACGCCAATAAGGAATCATTCCTCAAATCCCTCTACAAAGCAGTCGGAGTCGAACCCTTTTTGGAGCTGACTAAGAGGAGAAAGGCAGAAAAGAAGGCCAAAGAAATGTCCTCAAAGCAGGCCAAGACAAATGGGGAGATAAACAACACTGATGTCTTTGTGGGTATAGTTGAAAGACACCTGGAGTTCCACACAATAGTTTTGGACTGCTCAGCCATCGCTTTCATCGACTCCACAGGCTTGGGCACTTTTAAGAGTCTTGTCAAGGAATACAAAGAAATTGGTGTGAGCGTAGTCCTTGCCAGCTGCAACACCTCTGTGATTGATACCCTGCAGAAGGGACAGTTCTTTGGGAAGGATGACAAAGACATAGGCAGCCTTCTGTTTCTTACGGTTCACGCTGCTGTTATCCATGCAAACAGAGTAACTGCAGAAGAGAGCAAGTCAGAGGACTCCTTTGTGTAGATCAATAAAGTGATGAGGAAAATTAAGAAAATATCTTAAGAGCATCTTTTCTGTTTCCTCTTCTATGTTTTGTTTAATCAAGCAGCTTTGTGATGAGGCCTTTTAGGCAACTTTGTCCAAAAAGAATACTGAGGTACAAACGTTTTGTAATTATAGAGTATCCTATTGATGAATGTTTTTTATTAATGATTTGTTCCCTTAAATACGTGTCAAATTTCCCACGCGAGTCTTCTTTGGAGCCATTTTTTAATACCTAAAGAGCTGGACTCTAGTTGAAAGTTGGCGAATACAATCTGGATAACGAATGGCTCCAGATTTTTACAACCTTGATGAAAGTTTTCATACATAACAAACAACAGCTGTAGAGACAAATCATCCAATTTTTTCCCCCATATGGGTTCTAGATTTTTCTCCTCATCACTACAAAGTTAGCAGCGTTTTTTAATTTTTGATGAACATCTCTCAAGTCGAGTGCTGCTACATCTGTGATGAACTGAGAGGTGGGCTCTTCTTTTGTATTTTTCTCATGAGGTTTCCTCCCTTCCTGTCTACAGAAGGGAGAGGAAATTAGTGGAAAACAAATCAAACACACCCAGGTCTTTTGTAACTAACATGCCTGAGGCCTACTTTAAGTTTTCTGAATATAAATGTTGGAGATATTTACACAAAAGCCCTGGAGACAATGGATCCACTGGGAATTAGCCTCATACTTTTAGAAACTGTCCATAGAGTATTAGTGCTGACAATAAAGATAGATCAAACACCGTATGTGATACACGATATCATGTGTCTGAACATGGTTCTCTTTACACAGTTAGGAATGTGTATGTAGACATAAATGACTTTTGGTTTCCAGTTTTAGTGTCAGTTTTATAGGTTTTGTATGGACACATACAGTATATCAAAAACAGTTTATTGCAAAGACTGAGGAATCCATTCAAAGTTCATAGCAGCTTAAATCACGAGGCCATAGTTCAGATGTGGAAATTCAGCCATCGCATGCCGAAGTGCCAGTAATTGCCTTGAACCTTAAATTATTTCCAAAAGACTGGTTAAACTCTTCCTAACTAGCCAGGGAGGAGGAAGAGCTTCACTTGTCACACGTGATCTGAACAGCTGGAGCAAAAAGAGGGAAAAATAGAAACAAAAACTGATAAAAACTGACAAACTGATATGTGAGATTATTTTTCAGGTGTTGAATAAAAACAAAACATGTGGCACTTTTGTAAAAAAAAAAAAAAACATTTCTGAATGAATTGTTAGCAGCCAGTGATGCCTCACACATGACCGGTCAAATGTTTAACTGCCTTTGTTTTATCATTATAGTAAAATAAGCTCAACCTACTGGACTTATGTTAAAATACTGTTGTGTTTATGTGTCTTTTACTTGAAGGGACCAAGTGTGATTGTCATAGCACAAAAAATGATGCATGATACGGTACATT